>OZ012739.1:264408622-264445164 GCA_963859935.3 Lathyrus sativus | reverse complement strand
TGTTGTGAAGTTTTTCCTTTGAAGCTTCCTTGTATGAGTTTTGGGCATAGGCTTGAAATGACCTGTAATTCTCAAATGACCAAAATACCCTTTGCTTGCCAAGACCATAAGTAGAGTTCCACAAATCATATGAAGGCATACCATACCATTCTAGAAATCTAAGACAATGAGTAACAACTCTTATGTTTACCAGAAATTCATTTGAAATCTCCTTGAGGGGTAAAAGTAGCTTGGAAGACAAGTCACTTTCATAGACAAATTTTCAGATACCTCAGATGACCTGTAACTTGCAAGGTCCATAACTTGAGTTCTATAAATCTACTTGATCTCTTCCACCACTCAAATTAAAGGTCTTGAGATCCTCTACAAGTTTCATTTTGGCCAAGGATCCATTTGAAGCTTGCATTTTGACTTATCTTGCTTGGAAATTTGACCTAAATCAGGGGATTTTACACAGAAACCCTAATTTAGAAACTCCTCTTCTCCTTGATTTCTCTTGATTTCTTCTTAGCACAACAACATATCCTCCTCTACATGTCAAATGATGAACCCCACATCTCTCCAATAGACCTTAATCTCCTTTCAATCAATCATTTGACCTAGAGTTGACCCAGAGTTGACCCCAGATGAAACCCTAGTTGACTGTCTTCAACTGCAATTCTTGTGATCATATCAATGACTTGTCTCCTTCTTCAAATGACTTTATAAGTCCTCTATAATTCCCACATACTCTCCATGCTCAGCCCACTGCTCACAATTTCTTTGATGATCCCCAGATACCCTCAGATAGGAGATAGATGCACTGCTTGATCTATTGACCTCTTTAGCTTTCAAATTCTTTCTGGTGACTTGAGTGAGATTGAATTTGAATAATAACCTCTTGATAGGCTCATAGAGATGAGAATAATTCTTGGTCCCTGCTGGATGATTTGCCATGCTATGCTATGCAAATGATTAGACTATGTACATGACTCTATATGCAAATGCTAATGATATTGAAACATGAACCAAATGAATAAGGTTGAGCAAATTTTAGGGTGCAACACCTTGACAAAGGCACCTCCGCCAGGTTATGACGCGAATGAAACTTGTGAGTTTCACTCAGGGGCACCAGGCCACACAATAGAGAACTGCAAAGCCTTCAAGCATAAGGTGCAGGACATGGTGGACGCTAAGATCATCAACTTCTCAGATAATGTGCCAAACGTCACGAAGAACCCTATGCCGAATCATAGGGGAGGTGGAGTAAACGCCATTATTGAAGACGAGAGTTTGGATTTGTTGACTAACGTCAGAGATCTGAAGACACCGCTTAGCTTCGTTAAAGCTAAGCTGATGAAAATGGGCTTATTTCCAGGTTGTGGAGAGCTGTGCATGGGCTGTGCGACGAGTCCTGATGGATGTGAACAGTTAATAGAGGGGATTCAAAGTCTGATGACTGAGGGAATCCTGCAGTTTAGCCGAAGGGCCGAAAGCGGATCGGGAGAGGTAATGCTGAAGCAAGGTGATGAGGTTGCCACCATCACCATCCCTCGCTAGACGATAACTATTTTTGCACCCAGACCGCCCACGATTACTATCACCAAAGCTGGGCCAATACCCTTCGAAAGCACTAATGCTGTCCCATGGCATTATGGGGAAGAGGTTTACTGCAACAGACAGAAGTTGGAACTAGAACAGTTTGGGTCGTCTGTGGAGAACCTAGCGGGCGTTAGCGGAATTACTCGCAGCGGAAGAGTGTTCGCACCACCTGAGGTCGTGACGGATAAAGCGGACAGAGCTGATGCAACTGATAAAGGGAAGAGTAAAGTCGTCGAAGAGATCCCTCGTGGGGTAGAAAAAGACTTACTTGTTAAAGACGCCGAAGAGTTTATACGGTTGATTAAAAAGAGTGACTACAAGATCGTGGATCATCTCCATCAGACACCTTTGAAGATTTCCATCCTGAATCTGTTGCTGTGTTCTGAGGCACACCGCAACGCGCTGCTGAAGGTGTTGAACGCCGCATATGTACCGCAGGAAATATCGGTAAACCAGTTGGAAGAGGTCGTAGCCCATGTGAATGCTGGAAATGGGTTAGGGTTCACTGACCTAGAGCTGACACCGAAGGGGAGGAACCACAATAGCGCCCTGCACATCTCGATAGAGTGTAGGGGAACGATTATGTCGCACGTGTTGGTAGACACTGGGTCGTCGCTCAATGTTCTTCCGAAGAAGGTATTGATGAAGTTAGATACTCGCGGAGTGATTTGGACACCCAGTGATCTGGTTGTGAATGCGTTCGATGGAACCAAACGCCATGTTTTCGGGGAGGTGACGTTGCCGATCCAAGTTGGGCCAGAAACGTTCGACGCGGTCTTTTACATCATGGACATCATGCCTGCCTACAGCTGTCTCTTGGGCCGGCCATGGATCCATTCGGCGGGTGCCGTGACCTCCACGTTGCACCAGAAACTCAAGTATGCTGTCGGGGGTAGCATCGTGACTGTTTGTGGCGAGGAAGACATAATGGTGAGCCATTTGTCGTCCTTCAAGTATGTTGAGATGGATGGGGAAATCCACGAAACCCTATGCCAAGCGTTCGAAGCTATTAAAGTCAAGGACGTAGCTCTTGTAGTCACTGAAAAGCCAGATATGACTCTCTCTTCCTTCAAAGAAGCCCGGTCCGTTGTCCATGCCGGATCTACCCCAGGCTGGGGGCGAATTTTGGAGATACCTAACAAGCAAGACAAGTTTGGGTTGGGGTATTCTCCTGGAGATGAAGCCTCCTCTTCTAGCAGTGCGTCGCGAGGTAAAGGGCCGATCCAGTTCACCAACGGCGGGGTGATATTTGAAAGCGTCAACGCGGTGTCTGAAGACAGCGGAGATAGCGACTGTGACCTAGACTCTTGGATCCAGCCAAGCAAGCCAGGCGAGAGCCTCAACAACTGGTCCGTCAAGGATATCATCTAGATGACAAGCGAAGAGTAATGATTTACTTTTTTCCAATCGTTGTACAACCCTATGTCCTACCCGGGGCATAGTGGTTTTATTGTCAGGGCCTCGTTTGATTATGTACATGCATTTTATCAATAAATCAAAAGGCATTTTTATTTGTATTCAAATATTGTGATCTCTGTTATTTCTGTTTTATATTTGTTTTGAAAAACAATAAAATGGTAATGGGGTTTGTGCTAACCTGTATATCCTTGTTTTAAGCTTAACCCTTGTTATTGCAGGATCCACATAACAGATGACATCGACTCTGGACCTTCTATGACTCACTTCGACTTCGATTGCCCGATCTATCAAGCCGAGGAAGAGATTGATGAAGACGAAGACCTTCTCGAAGAGTTGGCCCGCTTGTTGAAACAAGAAGAGAAAGTTATTCTGCCTCATGAAGAGGAGATCGAGATTGTGAATCTGGGTTCTGAAGAACTTGTCAGGAACGTCAGGATAGGGGCTGCATTGTAGAGTGATGTCAAGCAAAGATTGGTCGAGATGCTAAGAGAGTATAGTGACGTATTTGCTTGGTCATACGAAGATATGCCCAGACTTGATACTGACATCGTGGTCCACCACTTGCCGCTGCGAGAAGATTGTCCTCCCGTTAAACAGAAGCTTAGGAGGACACGACTAGATATGGCCGTTAAGATCAAAGAAGAAGTGCAAAAGCAGCTTGATGCTGGCTTCTTAGCGGTCACTACTTACCCTCCGTGGGTCGCCAACATAGTGCCTGTACCAAAGAAGGACGGTAAGGTACAAATGTGCGTCGATTATCGGGACTTGAATAGGGCGAGCCCTAAAGATGATTTCCCGCTGCCTCATATTGATGTGTTGGTCGACAATACAGCTCAGTTCTCCGTGTTTTCGTTCATGGATGGCTTCTCCGGTTACAATCAGATCAAGATGGCCCCGGAGGACATGGAGAAAACTACGTTTATCACCCCGTGGGGAACATTTTGCTACAAGGTAATGCCTTTCGGTCTGAAGAACGCAGAGGCCACTTACCAGCGAGCAATGGTTACTTTGTTTCATGATATGATTCATCAGGAGATTGAAGTCTATGTTGATGACATGATTGCGAAGTCCCAAACGGAGGAAGGACATCTGGTCAATTTGCTGAAGCTTTTAGAGAGGCTTAGGAAATTCAGGTTGAGGCTGAATCCTAACAAATCTACTTTCGGAGTACGGTCCGGAAAATTACTGGGGTTTATCGTGAGCGAAAGAGGCATCGAGGTTGATCCTGCGAAGATTAAAGCGATACAAGAAATGCCAGTGCCAAAAACAGAAAAAGAAGTTCGTGGTTTTTTGGGCAGAATAAACTACATTGCAAGGTTTATCTCTCAACTCACGGCCACGTGTGAATCGATGTTCAAACTACTAAAGAAAGATCAGGCGATTATCTGGAACGAGGATTGCCAGAAGGCATTTGATAAGATAAAACAGTATCTACAAGAACCCCTGATCTTGATACCCCCAATGGCTGGACGACCCTTAATCATGTACTTGACAGTTCTGGAGAATAGTATGGGATGTGTTCCCCTCGGTCAGCACGATGAGACGGGCAGAAAGGAGCATGCCATTTACTATTTGAGTAAAAAGTTCACAGAATGTGAATCTCGTTACTCAATGTTGGAGAAGACGTGTTGTGCACTAGCCTGGGCTGCCAAACGTTTACGACAGTACATGCTCAATCACACCACCATGCTAATTTTGAAGATGGATCCGATCAAGTACGTCTTCGAGAAGCAAGCACTTTCGGGCAGGATTGCCAGATGGCAAATGGTGTTGACGGAATATGACATTCAGTATGTTTCCCAGAAGGCCATCAAGGGAAGCGTACTGTCTGATTACCTTGCCGAACAGCCGATCGAGGATTATCAGCCAATGAAATTTGAATTCCCTAAAGAGGATATCATGTTTCTCAAAGCGAAGGATTGCGATGAACGTTGCCCGACGAGGGTCCAGATAGGAAATCCCAGTGGAAATTGATATTCGACGGGGTGGTTAACTCTTATGGAAGTGGCATAGGGGCGACCATCACAACTCCCCACGGATCCCACATCCCGTTCACTACGAGACTGACGTTTCCAGTCACCAATAACGAAGCGGAGTACGAAGCATGCATCATGGGTCTAGAAGAGGCCATTGATTTGAGAATCAAGAACCTAGACGTATATGGTGACTCGGCGCTTATGATCAACCAGATTAAAGGGGAGTGGGAGACTCGCCAATCAAATTTGGTGCCGTACATGAATTATGCCAGAAGGCTGCTTCCGTTCTTTGATCGAGTGGAACTCCATCATGTGCCCAGGGATGAAAATTAGATGGCTGATGCCTTAGCCACGTTGGCTTCAATGTATAAAGTCAATTTTTGGAATGAAGCTCCAAGAATTGTCCTTTCTCGTCTTGATAGACCTGCATTCATCTTTGCGATCGAGGAAGCCGTCGACGGCAAGCCATGGTTCCATGATATCCAGACTTTCCTTATGACTAAGGAGTATCCCGCGGGAGCGTCAACCCAGGATAAGAAGACTCTGAGGAGGCTGTCTGGAAATTTTTATCTCAATCCTGATGGAGTTTTGTATAAAAGAAACCACGATCTCGTGCTACTCAGATGTGTAGATGAGAGAGAAGCGAGTATGCTCATGGAAGAAGTCCATGAAGGCACATTCGGTACGCACGCCGGCGGGCATGCTATGACAAGGAAGATCCTGAGAGCAGGATACTACTGGTTGACAATGGAGTCAAATTGCTTTAGATTCGCGAAGAGATGTCATAAATGCCAGATTTATGCTGATAAAGTTCACGTGTCGCCGTGTCCGTTGAATGTCATGTCCTCCCCGTGGCCGTTCTCCATGTGGGGCATCGACATGATAGGCAAGATCGAGCCCACTGCATCTAATGGTCATCGCTTTATTCTAGTAGCTATCGACTACTTCACCAAGTGGGTGGAGGCAGCCTCATATGCCAATGTGACCAAGCAGGTGGTGGCTAAATTCATAAAGAGGGACATCATCTGTCGTTACGGAATTCCCGAGCGAATCATTACCGATAATGGTTCGAATCTGAATAACAAGATGATGAAGGAGCTGTGTCAGAGTTTCAAGATCGAACACCACAACTCATCTCCTTACCGGCCGAAGATGAATGGCGCCATTGAAGCGGCCAACAAGAACATCAAGAAGATTGTTCAGAAGATGGTTGTGACCTACAAAGATTGGCACGAGATGCTGCCATTTGCACTGCACGGTTATCGTACGACAGTACGTACGTCAACCGGGGCAACTCCTTTCTCCTTGGTGTACGGTATGGAAGCTGTCCTACCGTTAGAAGCGGAGATCCCTTCTTTACGAGTTTTGGTTGACGTGAAACTCGACGAGGAAGAATGGATTAAGAACCGACTGAACCAACTCAGTCTGATGGACGAGAAGAGATTAGCATCGATTGCGTATGGTCGTTTATACCAAATCCGAATGAAGAAAGCTTATGATAAGAAGGTGTGTCCTAGAAGCTTTCAGACGAGTGATCTCGTCCTGAAGAAGATTCTTCCTCCACACTCCGATCACCGGGGCAAGTGAACTCCCAATTACGAAGGTCCGTACGTCGTCAGCAAGGTCTTCTCGGGAGGAGCCTTGTTGTTATCCACAATGGATGGTGAAGATTTTGCATCCCTGGTGAACGCGGACGCAGTTAAAAAATACTTTGCTTAAAAAACGACCCGCTGGAAAGAAAAAGAATATCCAGGCAAAAATGGGGCATCCTGGCGAACCATAAAAAAGGAAAAAGGTTCGGGAAAAAATTAGGGATATAAATTGAAAAATGTACACTCGCAAAGTCGAAAACCTGGAAGGGCGACTTTGGCAAAAAAGGGTATCCCGGTGAATCGAAAACCCGGAAGGGCGACTTTGGCAAAAAAGGGTATCCCGGTGAATCGAAAACCCGGAAGGGCGATTCAGGAAAAAGTTAGGGATTTGAAAAAGCAAATGACTGCGTTCCGCGTGTGGACTTTCATTGTTTAGTGGTTGGGAAGACCTCAGGGCCGTTTATCTGAATCGATCTCTTCTGAAGCTGAAGCGTCGGAGAAGTATCGAAGTCGAGTGGGTCATAGAGGGATCAACTCATGGTGTTCGTCTACGCCTTGTTGCCGACATTTGTGTATATACTGATGTATATTTATGCTTTTATATTTGCACAGCTTCCTCATTCCAGGGGCCTGCATCCGTTGTAAAACATTTTTGCCCATTCAGGGGTTCGTTATCAATAAAATGTATACTATTCAGCAATTCTGTTTGTTTGTTTAGCATCTACCTGTTTTGTTTGCGAAAAAGAACGCCGATGTTTTTGACAAAATGCACATACATAAACTTACTGGCCTAGGCCACTGATTATTGAAACAATGAATTACTTGAACATTGTCACAAGATGATAACCTTGATAGGTCCCTTTTGAGAAGGGTATCTTGTCTGTTTGTTTGTGTTGATGCAGGTGTAGCATATACCAGACAATACACCATATGCGTCCCCAAGCAGGATGATTCCTTCTTCTCCAGCGAAGTTCAGCAGCCTCTCCCCGCAGAGTCTGAACGTGAGATCGTAGGCATTGATATGTCCCCCCAGGCAGAGAAGATTCTCTCCCCCAATAAGATACATCCCGAAGGGTCATCATCTCCCTAGCTGAGTCACATACCGAAGTGTGTAGCAATTGATAGTTCCAGACTGAAGTCTCCAGCGGAATCGAAACTCCCCACAGAGTCGTACTCTCCCCCGTAGGCAGGATGATTCCTTCCTTCCCCAGCCGAGTTTGCAGTTCCCCAAGAGAGCTGAGTCCTTGGAAAGCAGTTCGGGCCATGATTGGTTTTCCCCAGTAGAGTGTTGAATAGCTGATGCTGTATTTCCCCGCCGGAGTCGTTACCTCTAGGAAAGCTCTGGCTACGAATGCCGTGCGGTTTATTTCTGTGATTGACATCGCTTTCCTCAGCAGGTCTGGGTTCTCGTAGAGCTTTATTCCCCTGCAGCAGTCGACTGAAGTTTGCTTCCCCATGCGGAGTCCGATTGAGATTGGCGTGACCTTTTCTCTGTGGCAGGATGATTCCTTCCCCCACCAGAGTGGTTCTTTCTCCTTGACAGGAAGATTCTCCCTTCAACATTTATTTTGCTGACGGGATCGCAGCATTTTGCATGATTGCATAGCATTTATCATAAACGCGTAGCATTTCCACCGTGTGGAGCATTGCGCCGTTGTCAAAGCATATGCATATGAAACATGAGCAAGGTCATTACCGTTCTTGTTTTGCAGGTGTCCTTCCGCAGAGTCGCTTGCTCAAGATGATTCTTGAATTCCCCAGCAAATTCGTTTGCCCAAGATGATTCTTGAATTCTCCAGCGATCCCCAGCGAAGTCGAAAGAGTTGGTTGCTCAAGTTGATACTTAGAGTCCCCGGCAGAGTGTTTGCTCAGGAGGATTCCTGAAATCTCCAGCAGATTTATTAGTTCAAGATGATTCTTGAAGTCCCTACGGAGTTATTTGTTCAAGATGATTCTTGATTTCCTCAGTAGAGATGATTCACCCAGGATGATTTCTGGATCCCCGAAGCAGAGTTACTTGATAGTTTTCCAGAATCCCCAGCGGAGATGCGTCATCCCCAGCAGGTTTTCGAACAGTGAAGTTGAAACTTCCCCTGAAGACTTGATGATTGAAGTCCAACCGTATTGACGAAGCAGCTCCCTCAGCTGATGCGGAGTGCCTGATGGCAGAAGTTTGGATATCCCCAATTGGTTCATGATTGAACGAAAATTCTATTCCCGACTTACTGATGAAGTCCAGCTGATGCCCGAAAATTTCTTTAAATGCCCGATGGCATGATTAACTTGATTGTTGACCTGATGAGTCCCGGGGAATCTTGATTCCTGACGGCATGATCGGCCATGTATCACCGGTTACCGTGTGACCAATTCCCCAGCTAGTTGCCGCGCAGCTAATATTTCGGTTTTCGAGGATTTGTTCCCATCAGAGTACCGTGTACTTGTTCAGTTGGCAAATTTCCGGGTTTGTTGGTATTCAACCGTCTTTTACCTTGATTGTTTGAGAGCCGTTCGCTTCTCACCCAGTCAGGTCCAAGCCGTTTGAATAGGGGCAGCTGTTGCACCCGAAAATTTTCCCAACATTTCTTTACCTAGCTCATGTTTCATTTCATTCACATTAGCATTATAATTTGCATTTCATTGACATGTATGCAGGAGATCAAGAGGTATGATTATCCATCAAGAGCTATACAAGAGTTTGAAGCTAGCTAAGAAGCTTATTCAAGTGTTCAAGGGTTGATATCCTTGTCAGAGAAGTTAAAAGATCCTCAGAGAGAGTGGTTGAAACCAAGAGTGTGTGCCTCCTAACTTGAGAGTTGTGGGAGTTCCTCAGATGATTCTGAAGCCAGGAATGTGGACTTGAAGCCTTGAGAGAGCTCATGATATGTCTTGAAAGCCATCATGAGGCCTAGATAGGTCATTGTGCAAGATTAAGAAGACTCAGCCATGAGTGGTGCAGTTAGGGTTTGACTAGGTCAACCCTAGGTCAACTGATGATTTGGAGAGGGTTGAGACCCCATCCAAGAGCCATGTGATCATGGATTGATGCATTGAGATGCTATAAGGATGATTCCAAGGTCAACTCATCATGATTGAAGTGTTTGAGAAGTTTCAAGCTAGGGTTTCTAAGGCTTGATAGTGTAAAATCCCCTAGTTTGACCCTTATCTTCAAGGCAGTTTAGCTCAAGATGTGATTGTCATCTCATCTTGCCCCCAACATGAATGTTGTAGAGATTTATCTTAGCTTTAATTTGAGTGCTAGAAGTCCTTGATAGGATTTGTAGAACTCAAGTTATGACTTTGACAAGTTACAGGTCATCTGAGGTGTGTGGATTTTAGGGCTTGAAAGTTACCCAACTTTCATCAAACGTTTGCCTAAGAAGGATGATTCCTATGGACTTTTGGTCAACATGAATGTTGTTCCTTATCCTCTTAGCTTTCTAGAGAGTACTAGAAGTCCTTGATAGGATTTGTAGAATTCAAGTTATGGCTTTGACAAGTCAAGGGCATTTTGGTCATTTGGAGATTACATGTCATTCCAATCATAAGGCCATAACTCCTATTTCCAGGCTTCAAATGGAAAAATGTTCAACATAAAACTTGTTCAAAATGATGTTTTAAGGCTAGTAAGGAGATTACAGGTCATTCCAATCATAAGGCCATAAATGATGTTCAAAATGATGTTGGAAATGCTTGTAGCTCAAAGTTGCAAAAATGACCTAAAATAAGGGTATAAGTTAAATAAACCAAAGTTGGAAATTGATATTTCAATCTACACATCCAAACCAAGGCATGTAATATATCATTTTGACTCTAGAAAACATTTTAAGAACATTGGTTTAGCCACATTTTTGAGTTGAGGTCTAATTTGTGGACTTGCTTTGAAAAGTAATTGCTTGCATATTAAGTAACATTTGCAAAACACATGAGAGATCAATACAAAAGCTTCCAAGGCCTTGTAACACATCTAGTATCTCACTTGGAGAGATTTTGGAATCATAACAAGCTGCTGCAACAAGTGAAACCAGAATTGGGGTGAGTATGGCATGAGATGGTATTTTGAACACATGAGAAATTCAATATCTCCTTGGATGATTCCAGAAGGTTCTAGAGAGGTCCAACATGTTCTATATATTGAGTAGAGGTGATCCAAAGGAAATGTTAGTGATGATTGAAGGAGAGAGCAGAGATTGAGATTGAAATTGCATAGCTTGCAACTGAATTCGGTTTCACCAATTTCTTCACTTTCCATCCATTTTCTTGATTGCAACTTCTTCCATGGATGCTAGGGATTGATTCCAGATCATAATCCAAGGGAATTCGTGGCTGATTGATGTTTTTGAGATCAGATTTTTCCATCTGCAACTCACCATCGGGTTTCAAGTTTCAGGAGCTTTCAACCAGTTCTATTGCATACAGAAGCAAGGAAAGGATCCGGTGATCGTGTCTGGAAGATTGGGGAGCTTGATTTGAAGGTTTAGTGCATCTGTTCATCAAGAATTTATCAGGTTGGTAACTTCTTTCTCTAGCTTAAATTAGGTAGAATTAAGATGAATTAGGGTGTTAGATGCATTGTAGAACGGTGTAGGAAGGTTTTCAGATAGTTAATTTGAGAATTAGAGACAAAATAGGTGTGTTACCATTTTCGGTTGAGGATTGGTTCTTGTGAATCTTGAGGTTTCAGAGAGAACTAAGGGCATGAATGAATTCGTGAGGAAATTTGGGACATGTTTCATTAAGGGATCGTGGCCTATGGTGGACTCTATGTTGAACTAGGGTTGTGGAATGGTGACCGGAGCACCACCGGTGGTGGCCGGAGCTACGCGCGAGTTTCAGAGGTTTGAATTGGAGAAGATGACCCCAGGACCATTGGATCATGGTTTGACTTGGACTAGGACCCTCATCCAACGACCACGTTTTAATTTCAGTTTGTGAAGGATCTGAATTAATGAAACGCATCGTTTCATTTGAGTGCTGATGCTGGGCTTAGTGAATTAACTGATACTTACACCCCCCTGATGGCCCAATCCATTATATGAACTGTGTTTTATTTCTATCTGCACCGTGTGCTTGTTCTTTTTCTTTTGATTTTCTTTATTTTTCCATTTTATTCATGGTTCTTTATAAAATCATATAAAATTGAAACATAATCCAATTAATCCCATTCTTTTTGCATTGTATTCATGATTGAATCTAATATTTTTTAGAGAAAAAATATTTTTATTTCATGCATTTTCTGATTTTATGGGAATTTTCACATTTTAATTGATATTAAAATAGTTATGCTTGATACTTGATTTTGTGGAATTTTGTTTGATCATGTGATGATGATTTTGATCCTGACTTTTTGTGAGTAGTTAGCATAGACATGCATGCTCCCTATAGAATTTTCCCACATTTTTGTGAGGAACATAGGTGGTAGTTTATGTTGAAACCTTTAGAAGCTCCATTTTTAGGGTTTATGGTTGATACCTTATGGTTTAGATTTTGATTTTAGGACTTAATAGATGATTTAGTCCCTGGTTTTTGTATGAGGCATTCTTAATTGAATTAGGATCCCTTAGGAATTTTTTGTAGAAATTTATAAGATAGTTTCCTATTTTTGATTGATTTTAGTTTAGGTGCTAGCTTTAGATGATTCTAAGGCACTAACTCAAATAGATTAACTTCTTTAGTCCCCTTAGATTAGGGTTTTGCTTTGTTTGCCTTTGGTTGATATTGAAGACAAGTTGAAGACAAGGTGAGGATGCTTGAAGTTGCTTGGAGCTTGGAGTTGCTTGTGCCTGAAGGTGTCTGATGAAGTT
The DNA here is from genome assembly GCA_963859935.3 of Lathyrus sativus. NCBI lineage: Eukaryota > Viridiplantae > Streptophyta > Magnoliopsida > Fabales > Fabaceae > Lathyrus > Lathyrus sativus. The sequence goes on along the minus strand of OZ012739.1, from coordinate 264,432,795 downwards.
TTAGGAGGTAGGAGACATAGGGAGAGCCTTATAATTAGAATGACTTCTTTCACAAATATGGAAAGCATCTTGTGCTTCCATTCCTCCCAATGACTAAAAGTCCTTCTAAGATATTCACATCCCTCCTTTGTAGGGATGAGTGGCTTTATCTGGGAAGTAGAACTTTGAGGGAACCAGTCTCTCATAATGATGAACCCTTACAGGCTTCCTTTGGTTGTCAGTAAGCTGTTTATCATTTCCTCTCATTCTGTTAAATCAATTATCTTCTGGTTTGGGTATCTTGAAAGATGTTGGACTTGAGTTTGAAGATGAGGACTTCATTGAAGAGTGTGGAAAAGGATGATTCCTTGAGCATTGCCATTGCAGCTGAAGCTTGAAGAGCAAGAAGAGCAAGTGGATACTTGAAGATCCACTGGAGATTGAGTGAAGAGCTGAGGCTTAAAGAATTGAAGGATGAAGTTGACACTTCCAGGTGATTGAAGACAACTTTGAGAAGCTGAAGTTTGTAGGAGAAGAAAACCAAGTTGATACTGGTAAAGCAAGGAGAGCTGAAGCTTGAAGACTAAGTTGATACTTAAGAAGAGGATTCAATTGAGATTGAGTGAAGAGCTGAGGCTTGAGGAATAAAGGATAAGTTGACACTTGCATTGATGCACTGAGAGCCTGAGGGAATCAAGTTGATACTTGTAGAGTGAAGCCTAAAGGTGGAATTGACTGGAAAGCTGAGGCTTGGAGAAGAGAGAACAAGTTGAAACTTATGTTGATGGGTTGAAACCTTGGGGAAGCAAGTTGATGCTTGTCATGAAAGTGTCATACCCCAAATTTGTCCTACTTTGGTATTTAATAAATGTCCTACTGCCACATGATTTCTGGCCATGGCTCTCTAAGGTTTCGTTATAAAGACTTTGCGTATACTCATTGTGGTGATAATCCATGGCAATTTATGCTGAATTATTGTGGAAGGAGCGCGTCTCCATCCCCTTGTATCCAAACTCGTGTGTGTCCTCGCTCTCACGCTCAGACATACATGATATGATCAATGACATAAAATACATGATTGGATTTATCTTACCACACAGTTTCAGGAAATTTTACACCCTATTTCAACTTGATTAAAAGCTTTTTCAAAGATTGTTTAAGCCTCACTACAAGATGCTATGGTATGTTCTTAATTCAAGTTAATTCAAAGATACTTCACATGATGCTCATGGACACGGTCGATTTAGCCTCAAGCTTGGCTCGAATTGATTGCAAGCGTCAGGCTGTAATTGAATTGGAAAATCAGTTTGTGACAAACTTAGATTTTGCTTGCAAATTTCACATCATATTTGAATTAGAATTTAGACGCAATAAGTCCATAAAATATTTTGATTCATTTCGAAGGCTTATGGTACAGTGCATCAGTTCGTAATCATACAAGCTATGTTAAAGGAAAGATGAACCCATATTCTTGTAATAAAAAAAGGTCAAGAGATTTCAAGTAGACTCTAAACCATATAACACGAGCTACTTTAAGAAATTAGTTTAAGAAATTAGTTCAATGGGCATCAAGTTCAGCATGCACAAGAAGGTATGGCTAGCTCTCATGATACTACCAAAACCAAAAGAAGAAAAGTGATTAAAGTAGATATGGACTCTCATCGTGATAATAGAAGCACTTGCACCTCAAATAACGGAAATGTTGAAGGCTGTGATGATGAGCCTAAATCCGGTCCTAAATTCACTCTCAAAACGTTTGAGAAATTGGCAGATGAATTCAAGATCCAATATTTCAACTACAAGGATAAGATTAAGTTTATGGGTTCTGATAAGAATTCAACCATACATCAACAGAAACGGGAGCCATCTGTTGAGAATATTGAGGGTGAGTACAGACGGATTGTTCAAAATCCAACTGAAGAAATTGAGGTTCTCTGTGGTAAGGCTGGAGATTTTAGCAGTGGATTTCCAATTCCAACGGTTTCTGATCCTCCGAACGCATACACTTACCCTGAATATATGAAATCTGGATGGAACTTAAATAATATGCTTTCACTCCCAGGTTCTCTTCTTTCTTTTGAAAACCCCGAAGCTGCACATAAATTTTCCCCTAGGATACATGTGGGAATGTGCTTTTCTCCACTTAAATGGAAAGTTGAAGAGCACCAATTATACTCATTATGTTACATGCATATTGGTGAACCCAAAGTATGGTATAGTGTCCCAGTAAGATCTGTTGATCACTTTGAAACAGTTTGGAAGAAGTATCTCGGCGATATGAATGCAGGAAAACCTGATTTACATGATGAACTGGCTATGCAGTTATCCTGCTCAGTATTGAAGAAAGAGGGTATACCAGTATATCGTTGTGTTCAGTATCCTCGTGAATTTGTTCTTGTCTTCCCTGGAGCATATCATTCAGGATTTGATTATGGTTTCAACTGTTCTGAAGCAGCAAGTTTTGCTCCTCTCGAGTGGCTGCCTCATGGACAGAATGTTGTTGAGCTATATGGTGAACAGAAGAAAGGATATTGCCATTATCTTTCCCTCAATACCATTAGGTTTCGCTGCTTGCTCCAAATCTCAGTCCGACAGAGTGAAGTCATTAGCGCATCTACAAAATGAGTGAACATAATTTAAAGTCACAGTTTTTTTTGTTTAAGTGATTAGCAAGGTTACTAAATAAGTGATCCACTGCAAGAGATTAGTTGGTTACCAACAGCACAAAATGAAAAAGGAACCGCTCCAAATATCCGAGATCTTCGCAAAGCTTTAACGGCGACGATGCAATAATTAACAACCAATGGAGATTCCAAAAGAACTACCAGCTGCCATCGTGCCAAAACCTCCAGAGCTGCACCAATTTTATTATCGAAACATTTGTCAACCATTTTAACGGTTATCTGCATGCTCCCACCATGACTAGCTCTCATACATCCTCCGCTCTTCAGCATTCACGCCATCCACTGTTACCTGTTGCAAACATGAACGTCACCTGCATTGCATATTTAAATGATCACAGAAAAACAAGAGATTTGAAGACAACCAGTGGTTCTACGCATCCGTTGCTTCAGTCTACTACTCTAGATTGCAGTTCTGATCTAGTATCGCCTGATAGTGACTTTCAAGATCATGAAGTTATTTCCATGAATGATGTTGATTTGGAACACCACGAAGAGGAATTTAGACGTTAAATTGAGCTTGAAGAGGAGAAAAAAACTTGAAGAAACCTTGGAACTTCAACGGAGGATTGAAAACGAGGCAAAATAGAAGCACCTTGCCGAGCAACAGAAGAAATTATCTGGTACATGTGTAGAGGAACTGTCAGACAAATTTCAAGGTTGTCAATTGAAGCTTGTTATCAATGGCTCAGATGCACAAGAATATGGAAGACTACCTATGCAGGAACAACTGGGAAAGGAGAATGGATGCCCAAACAATCTGGACGCCGTGCTTATTACCGCAGCAAATGGTTCCATGGGGCCGACTAAATCTTTGGCCGATTCAGCTCCCCCCAAAATTATTCATTTGCATCAGTCAAAAGTTAAACAAGCAGATATACCCAATGGAGTTGGTCCAGAGAATGGTCTACCTTTGCCTGATCGGCGTGCAAAAAAAAAACATAAGCAGAATAAGAATTCGTCTAAAATGGTTGATGGAAAGTTGGAGTACGTCTCATTGGAGGAAAAAGAGAATTCTTGAGGAACCAACAAACATGACAGCTCTGTTAGATAGTATTTTCCTGTAAAATTCGGTAAGCATGACAAGGTTATGGGTTGAAGGCAGAATTCAAAGTAAAAAAACTTATGAGAACATCATCAAGACGACAAAAGTCTCGAGCCATACAGGTGCGTACTCGCAGCAACATACCGATAATGCGAAGAATATAAGAGTATCCTACAGCTTTGCCTTCATTCCTGAATCTTCTAGCGGCTTCATCAAAAAAAGCTTCGGTATTGCACCTGCAAAGGCGGTTGTAAGATGTGATGTTATCCAAGTTAAACATAAGATGGTCATTGAATTACAAGAAAAAAGAACACCATTGTCAATTAAGTTTTGAACAAGATATTTCTCAAACAAAACAAAAGGATATAATCCTGTCCATGCCCCACAATTTCCTCCACGGTGCTCAAAATCCATTGCAAATGTGGAAACGGTTAGGAAGTTAAACATGTCTAATTATCAAACTTGTGGTAGTTCAGGCAACATAGAAACAACAATAATTACTCCCTAGGAAGTATCCCACTCCAGCAAAGTATCCAATCAGCCAGTAAGAATACATTCCCAATGATATCCTTACCACGAGACTTGCAATTTGAGCAACATATAGACCAACAAGCGAGTCTCTTGCAAAGGCAGTGGCAACAGACACAATTACAACAATCACCAACCCACCTAGTATTGCCAACATGACTCAACTTCGCAACTTGTATCTCCAAAACAATCATTTCTCTGCTGCAATTCCATCGTCCGTTGGGAACTGCACTCAATTACAAGACTTATATTTGAATCATAATCAGTTGCAAGGTGTCATTCCTCACACGATAAATCACCTCAAGCATCTTCTACGTTTTAGTGTTGCCTCCAATAACCTAACAGGTATTATTCCATTGGGTTCTTCCTCTTGTCAAAATTTACTGATTTTGGACCTCTCGCTCAATTCTTTCCATGAAGGCATTCCCTCCGGAATTGGGAATTGTACTGCTTTATCACAATTTATTGCTATCAGTTCTAACTTGGTCGGAACTATTCCATTTTCCATGGGTCTGCTCACTAAGCTTCCCCTTCTAAAGCTTTCAAACAATCATTTATCCAGAAAAATACCTCCCGAATTAGGTAACTGCAAGTCTTTGAATGTGCTGCATTTGAATTCCAATCAACTTGATGGAAACATTCCAAATGAATTGGGAAAACTGAGTCAGCTGCAGGACCTTGAACTGTTTTCCAATCAATTGAGTGGTGAAATTCCACTTGACATATGGAAAATTCAATGTCTTGAGCATCTACTTTTGTATAATAACAGCCTTTCTGGGGAACTTCCTATGGAGATGACAGAGCTCAAGAACCTCAAAAACATCTCACTGTTTGACAACATGTTTTCTGGAGTCATACCTCAAAGTTTGGGAATTAACAGCAGTTTGGTGCAGTTGGACTTCATTAACAATAGCTTCACAGGCAACCTCCCACCCAATCTTTGTTTTGGCAAAAATTTAAAGCTTCTAAATATGGGCATCAATCAACTTCAAGGCAGAATACCTCGTGATGTTGGAAGGTGCACAACTCTAAAAAGGGTCATACTTAAGGAAAACAGTTTTATCGGGCCTCTTCCTGAGTTTGAAAGAAATACCAATCTGTTATTCATGGATATCAGCAGCAACAAAATCAACGGATCAATTCCATCAAGCTTGGGAAACTGCATAAATCTTACAGTTTTAATTATGTCCTGGAACAAATTTAGTGGTTATTTACCACCAGAGTTAGGAAACATTGTGAATCTCCAGATGCTGAATCTTAGTCACAATAACTTAGAAGGTCCTTTGCCATTTCAGCTGGCAAACTGTACCAAAATGGACAAGTTTTATCTGGGATTTAATTTCCTGAATGGATCATTACCATCAAGTTTGCAGAGGTGGACAAAGCTACACACACTTTTTTGAGTGAGAATCGTTTCAGTGGCGGCATTCCAGCTTTCTTGTCGGCATTTAAAGAACTTTCTGAACTGCAGCTTGGCGGCAATATGTTTGGAGGGAGAATTCCTGGATCAGTCAGGGCATTACACAATTTGAGGTATGGGTTGAATCTAAGTTCCAATGGACTGATAGGAGACATACCTGGGGAAATTGGAAACCTGAAAGCTCTGCAAATGCTGGATCTATCTCAGAACAATTTGACAGGAAGCATAGAAGTTCTTGATGAACTCCCTTCATTATTCGAAATCAATATTTTGAACAATCATTTTTGGGGAATCCTGGCCTATGTATCAGTTGCTCACCATCCAGTGGCTTGGTTTGCAATGGAACCAGCTATGTAAAACCATGTGACAATAACAAAACTACGGGCCTCAGTAAAATTGCAGTTGTGATGATAGCTCTCGGATCCTCAATATTTGTTGTTTTTGCTGTTGATGGGATTAGTTTATATCTTTGCTTATGGCAAAATATCTAAGCAGCAAGTACAGCCCCACGGAGTACCAGAGACCGGAAGTTTTAACAGGAAATTGATAGAGGGAAATATTCTTCTCTGTGGATATTTCTTTCAACTTTGATTGTTGGTACTTCATCGATCAAGAAAGTATCAAAAACAGCGAAGTCACTTGGTACTACTGGATTTGTTCTCTGCGTTGAAAATGGCACAACAAACTTCCGAAATTGAAGTTGTTAAATTCGTCAAAGCTACACCTTTTGATTATGGGATTGGACATGTTGATCCAACAGCTGCATTGGATTTTGGCCGTATCTTTGATGCAGGATATGAGGATTATCTAGGCTTCCTATGCACAACACCCGGTATCGATGTCCACGATGTAAGGAACTATGGGCAACACCAGCCATCCGCAGCTTTGTCAAACACTTAACAAACTTTCCACCACTGTTCTGGAACTCTTCAAGTCAACATCGAGAGCTACCGGTAAAGCTCCTTGATCCTCTTCACCATCTGTACCATGCCAAACACTAAGGACCAGTGAGTGTAACAACCTGCAATGAATACTCAAAATTAACAACATATGAAGAAGAAAGAGCATGACAATTATAACAAAATATGGCAACAAGAACAATTTTTTTAAGTCAAATAAAGATTCCCATGTCAGCAAATGGATAATCAGTAAAAGAAGCATTTCCACACAGTAAAAAAACAGGGTAAAATCAGATATTTTCCTTCCTCACTACAGACAAAAATAAAGGTCACTATCAAGTCCCAGAAAAGCAGAAAACGTGGTATTACCTCCTAACAGAATTGTACTACCACAAAGGCACCTCGTCGTCCTACACAAAAACCTCACACGTTTCAACCAATTTTTCATCAGCAGATTTCAAATTTTTCACACGTACCAAAACCCTAAAAACTCTCTATATAAGCACTCACTGTTCATTTAGAAAAAGAGGAGGAAAAAACCCTAGCGTTACCTTGTCAAAATCGACCCACAACCCATTAATCCCTAGAGCTCAAAATTTCAGGAGCCACTCAGGTTCAATATCAGAACCTGAGCCTACTCTGAGCTAGACCAAATTACGCATGTTTCGAAGGGAAGAGAAAGGAACAGGGTCTCGAAGCAGCTAGGAAATCACTCACCGTTACTATTAAAGCGACCAAGTTGGTAAGGTATTCATCGCCTTTAGCTCGTTCTCGCTTGTCGTTGTCTTTTCGCCTTATCGATGCTTCATTGTTATTCTGTCACTACTTCACCATAGATGTAGAACATTGATGGATGTCGTAGATAGTATTGTGAGATTAGGATTGGATTTTTGAAACAGTATTGCATCCCAGTTTCTATGTCAAAAAATGTTTTGAATCTGAGGGGATGTTTGGATCGAAGGTTTTTTTTCTTTAAGTGAGAGAGAGAATAAAAAAGGGAGTAGGACCGGATTTTGTGAGTAGAAGAAGAAAGTTTAGACTCGTTTGAGTCTAAGAGAAAGACGAAAGAGGAGTGTTAGTAACGTGAGGTTTTGGTGAGTTGCATTCTAGATTAGGTTTCAAGATTCTTAATACCTCATCAATTATTATACCGTTTAACCTCTTTAAAAATAATTTGTTGACATGTGGGAACTTTTAATGACGGGTAGTAGCAGCCTTAGGGATGGCGTGTGATTCTCTTGATAGCCATCACAATTTGTATCTTTGTTTTATTTTGGGGTTTTATTATTTACTCTTAAATATCCCATTAACATGTTAGCAAGTAAGTTAATTAGAAAATATAAAAAAAACATTATTTTTTTAGATTATTTAATGTATATTACAATGCTAATTATTTTTTTATTTTTGTATTAGCTAAGTAAAAAGAGGTGAGGTAGTTCATTTTTTTTATTACAACATTTTATAATTTTTTTTAATTTATGTTAATTATTTCAAACTCATTTATTAAATTTAAATACTTATTTTAAATAAATAAGTTTTCCTTTAATGAGTTTAATAAAATCCTTTTTAATTTATATGGAAGTGGTGGATCCTTAGAGTCTAGCACTCTTTGGGTCCTTAAGCGACCGCTCTCGAGGTGCACACCTTGAGTTGTGGTCGCTTCGTCTTTCATCCTTAAAAACATCTAACCTCGTTTAAACCTTCCAAAAGTCGCAAACCCTAATTCGAGCAACACGCTTACCCTAGTTTAATCTGCACACTAATATTTTCAAATTATTTTCATAATTAAATTACGAAAGTATCGAGTTCTTGGGGTCGCGCATTCCTTTAATTCGAGAATGATTACTATCAAGGTGTACACCTCGAACAGTATATCATTCGAACTTTCGTTTCTAAAACACTTCTTAATTATTTGGACAAGTACTTTCACTGTCCAACAAGCATATTTGATAATTATTCGAATGAAAAAAGGTGTTATTGGGATCTAGCATCCCAATAATATCCCGATTAATTGATTGCGAGGCCGACGTCTCGTCTATCAAGTAGTCGTCATTCCTCCAAATTTTCAACCATCTAACCTCGTTCCTCACCTTCATACGATCGAGACTAAACCCTAGTACGCTTCTAAACCGTACATCAAATTCAAATTATTTTCTTAATCAAATTACGAAAGAATTGAGTTCTTGGAGTCTCGCACTCCTTGAATTCTTGAGTAACTACTCTTGGGGCGTACGCTTTAGGTTGTGGATTACTCGACCCTTCGTCTATAAAACACGTGCCCTAACTATTTGGACAAATATCGCCGTTGTCCATTCAAATACAATTTCATAAATAATTGAATGAAAAAAGGTGTTGCTGGGACCTAGCATTCCAATAATACCCCGATTAGTCGATTGCGAGATTGACGTCTTGTTTATCGAGTAGTCGTCATTCTCCCTTAAAATATTCAACCCAACTTTCTTCTCTCGCCCTCGTGCGATTTCCAGCCCAAACACCTTTTCTCAAGAAACATTGTTTAGTCCCTTCTTCCGCGCATGACAAACTAGCGCTTCAGCCTCCCCTAGCGAGCAGAAAAGCCAATGTTTAGCAGTTAGAATGCGACCTAAACACTCGTTTGTTTACCAAACCTTTTTACCGTAGTTAGCCGAACTACGTCTGCTCTGATTTCTCATTCCCCAATGAGAATACGTAGGCACAAGATTGCGATGATCTTGGCGAGCACGATCCCCTCTTTTTCCCGTAGTCCCACGAACTACGAATGCTCTGATTTTCCACTTCTTACAAGTGAAGATACGTAGGAACAAGGGCCCCAATCCTTGGCGAGCACCCTATCTTAAAACCACCCATTTCCCCCTTTAGGAGAAACCTTAGAAGAAAACAAATAAGCATAGGTAACTTTACTCTCGAATCGAATCAAGAGGTTCCCGTTGAGTACAACGGACGTAGAGGGTGCTATTACCTTCCCTCTGCGTAACCGACTCCCAAACCTAGAATATTGGTTGCGACGACCATGTTCTTATCCCCTTAAAGGTTTTATCGATATTTTCCTATTCCATCCTTGGAATGAATAAAGTTCGGTAGCGACTCTGTTTCGAACAGTATTTTCCGCGGCCATCGCGAGGATCGTATTTTTCGAGGTACGACAGATGGCGACTCTGCTGGGGACCCACATTGCCCTATGCAAGAGAGAGTCAAGCCTAACTTGACTCGATTTGAGAGTGTTGACTTTTTCTTAACCGATTTCTGTGTGCTTATTGTTTTTTCTTTGTGCTTATATTCTCCTGTTTGTTTGTTTATTACTTCTTTCTTGCTATTATGTGTAATATATTATATTTGCTTGTTGGATTCTGGGAAAGTATCACAAGTAAAGCTCTACACCCGAGCTTTGGAAAAAGAAGAGAGAAAACATAGCTTAGAATTGGTAGTGATTAGTGTTAGTCCCCAAGGACTCGCTCCTTGTGTGCCTAGCATGAAAGCTCCTCCGGAATAGACCTTTTTGTAGATCTTATCGTAACACAGCTAGCCTGTTGCACGATTTGATTCATGAAGGGTCCATGACTCTGGGAACCGCTCTTAGAACCAGTTTCTATGTTGGTAGTCGTGTAGTGTTGGTCCCTGAGGACTCGCTTCTCATGGGCCTGACATGACGAATCCTCTCTAGAGAGATCCTTTTGGTATTACCGACGTAATGCAGCTCGCCTGTTGCATGACGCTGGTATCATTAGTATCTATGACCTTGAGAACCCCGTCCGTCAACGTAGAAACTATCCCGTGAGTGGGTCATTTTGGGTAAAGAATCTAAAACTATCTTTATACCTATTAGGAGGGTGGGAGATACTTGTGATAGCCTGGATCCCGTACTGTTGCATTCATAAACATTTACATATGCATCATAACTTACACTAGTTTTTATTTTCAGGGAAGCATTTATATTGACAGGTTGAAATACATTCACAAAATGGCCGCAAGTTCAGAAAAGAGAAAGACTATTCAACTTAAGGCATTCAAACCTGATGTTAGTATGGTCATGAACTGTTTGAAAGAAATGCCTACCATCTTCAAGAAGACTCTGATAGGAAGGTTTGGCCAGGTGACCGATTTGCTGATGATTGAAGTACAAGTCCCTGCTATTACGGCTTTGGCACAATTTTATGATCCGCAAATGAGAAGCTTCCTATTTCAAGATTTCTACTTGACACCTGCTATTGAAGAGTTTGAAGGGTTCCTAGGTTTCCCGGTCAAGGGTAGGGCACCTTATACTATGATAGGGCAGGCTCCGGAAGTGGAAGAATTGGCTGATGCTCTCAAAATATCGATTTCAATAGCCAAAGCTGGTTGGAAGAAAAGAGAAGATTTCTTTGGTTTTAGAAGCATTGTACTAGAGAAAGAAGCAATCAAGATGTTAAAGAACAAACAATGGGATGCTTTGGTGAATGTATTGGCTCTCCTCATCTATGGGCTAGTATTGTTTCCCACTTTCGAAGATTTTGTTGATTCTGCAGCTGTCAGCATATTTTGGGCCGTTTAGAAAAAGGAGCAAAGCCCGGTACACCCTCTCTTGGCTGATGTTTTCTACACTTTACACCTTCGCCATGAAAGAAAAGGTTCAGTGTTGACATTTTGTCTCCCTATCCTCTACAAATGGCTCACTTCTCACATACTCAAACGTCACGCCAGTGTCCCAACTTTGAACAGTGGGGAATGGGCCCAATTTCTAGTATCTATCTCTGAAAAGAACATTACCTGGTACCCGAACAAGTTGGAAGTAAGTGAAATCTTCATGAGCTGTGGTAGTTTTTGCAACGTACCATTGATCGGATCAAAAGGTTGTATAAGCTATAATCCTATATTAGCCATACGACAATTTGTGTACCCAATGTTAGGGAAGCCTGAAGACAAAGAACTAGAAGAAATGATCCTCCATGAGAGAGGTGCCAAAGATCCCTCACTTCTCTGTCAGATTGTACGATCTTGGCAGAAAGTTCATACTAGAGGATCAGATTTGAGAAAAAAGGATGGTGTGACCAGGATGCCTTTTCGACAGTGGGTTCTAGAGAGGGTCAAAATAGTTAAGCTTCCCTTTTCTATTGAGGCACCTCCTAAACTCACCACTCCGTAACCGATACCTGTATCAGTCGAAGAAGTGGAAGAGATGAGAGTCAAGATAGCCCAGCTAGGGAAAGAAAACGAAGATTTACAAGTCAAGCTTCAAAATGTGACTAATGAAAAGAATCACATGAGGTATGAGATCGAGAGGAAGGATAAGCGAATTGAAGAGATGGGGAGCAAGATTAATGAAGAAAAGGGTAAAAGGAAAAGGACCAAAGTATGTATCAACCAGGCTGACAGTTGCTTAGAATCCCTCAAAGAGCAACTGGACCACGCTCATAGAAAATGGCGAGAGAATAAACAGTGGTATCTTCTAGCCACTAAACTGAATAAGGAGACCAGGGAGACATTAGGAGCTGAAATCAAGACACTCGGTGTGGCGCTACGTCAATCAAGAGCTGACGAGGATAGAGAACGTCAACTCAAGGAAGAAGCCCTAAGCTCATCTTGGGTTAAGCTAGAAGACTGGTGTAAGATGTGTATTGACCTGGATGAGCTCAATAAGTTTGTTAAGTATCAAGAGAATCAGATAGGAGCTATTAAGGAAGACCAAGCAATTTGGTCTGCTGCAAGAGACCAGTTAGCTCATGATGTTGCAGCATATGAGCAATCCATTCACATCATGAAGGATAATCGAGATGCATACCGCAACAAGCTAAATGGGTTGGTGGAATTTTGTAACTGGTTGGCCCAAGATCTGATATGGAAACATCGTGATGCTATGGAAGCCATAGATGATTCTACCGCTCCGGCTATTTATGAGTTCATATATGTGTGCAAAGAAATGTTGGCAAGATTCAAGGAGGAGCTCAAGGAGCGTGAAGCAAGAAGAAATGAAGCTTGAAGTTTTTTGTTTTTTCTGTTATTTTGCGCAATTTTTGGATTGTACTCTGTTTATGTTGGAACAAGTTTAAATGAATGAGGAGTAGTCTTTTTTGATTATTTGTTCTTGTGCTGTTTGAATGATTAATAAATAACCGTTGGTATAAATTCTTCCCTAAAAAATATATATAATAATAAAAATCATGATCATAAGCATAAACATAAGCATCTTTGCATCTTCACCCGACAGTACAACTCATTGGACTTTTCCCTTTCCCTCAGAATTTGAAAGCTGACTATTCGACATCGCTACGAGACCAGGCGCAACTTCCAAATGACGCTTGAGCAAATGGAAGAGACTCAGAACACTATGAGGGGTGACATCGACGCTCTCAAGATGAAGATGGATCAACTGCTGGAGACAATGCTGACGTTAGCCCAAAAAGAAAACAATGATGAGACTTTTGCTAATGCCAAGAAGGTGGCTGACAATATAGGAACTTCTGGGGTTGTTAAAAATCCTCACGTGGATCTCGTCGACCGCTCCATGTCCGCGCGTCAAGGCTCTGAAGCAGACATGGATGAACAATATGATGCTTTTTACCAACCTCCACCACCTCCCCCTCAACACAGTATGAGGGTTACTAATGACCTTGCTGCAGATAGACTACGAACTGTCGAAGAGAAAATCAAGTCATTGGAGATTAAAAAGACTCAAGGGTTGGATGCCGTGGACATGTGCCTAGTTCCGGGACTGGTGATACCAAAGAAATTCAAAGTCCCAGACTTTGAGAAGTACAAGGGGGTCAGCTGCCCCAAAACACATCTCAGAGCATACTGTCGCAAGATGGCGGCTCACATTGATAACGACTTGATCTTAATACACTACTTCCAAGATAGCCTCAGTGGGGCATTGTTGGAATGGTATATGCAGTTAGAAAAAGGAAAAATTAGCACGTGGAGAGATCTAGCAGATGCGTTTTCACAACATTATCAGTATAACACTGATTTGGCACCGAATCGCATGCAGCTGCAAGACATGACTCAACGTAACAATGAGTAATTTAAGGAGTATGCCCAAAGGTGGAGGGAGTTGGTTGCCCGTGTTCAACCACCATTGCTGACTAAGGAGTTAACTGACATGTTTATGGGAACTCTACAACCTCAATACTTGGACCGCATGCTCGGGTCCAGTTTCCCTAACTTTGCTGAAGTGGTGTCAGTAGGTGAAAGAATCGAGAGCACTTTGAAAAAGAACAAGGCTGCGGTCCCGATGAATGGAGGAAGGAAGCCTTTTGTGAAGAAAAGGGAGGATGAAACTAACGCCGTGATGAGAGGACGAGGAGATAGAGCTCCAGTGAACATCCAATATCCACAAGTAGTTGCAGTAGCCCACGCTCCTTATCAACAACCAGCTCAACAGCAGAATCAGTAGCAGAGTTATCAGAAAGTTCCTCCACCGCAATATCAGAATGCCCCGGCCCAAAGACAACAAAGGCCGAGGCAGCCAAGAAGACAACTTGACCCACTGCCTATGTCATATGGGCATATCTTTGCTCAGCTAAATCAGAGTGGACACTTAACGTTGCGAGATTTACGTCCAGCAACCTTTCCATACCCCCCTGGGTACGATGCGAATGCCCATTGCGAGTTTCATAAGGGAGCCCCTGGACACTCCATAGACAACTGCTATGCGTTTTAAAACAGGGTGCAAGACTTGATAGAGTCCAAAGATCTCACTTTTACACCTAGAGGTGCCAACATTACGAAGGATCCGTTACATAAACATGGAGGTCCTTCTGTCAATGCTGTGGAAGAAAATAGTAGTTTGAGACTGATTACGAATGTTGAAGATGTCCGTACCCCAATGGCCGTTATCGGAGAACAATTGAAGAAAAGTGGGATGATTCCCCAAAAAGAAGTGGAGAATTTGACTGACGAAGTGGTAAAAAAACATCTGCAAAGGTTCTTAGAGCATGGAATAATACAAATAGAACAAAGAGATTCGAACGTGTCTGCTATTGATATTCAGTATGATGAAACAAGTGCTTATCTGACAAGGCGACTTCGACCAGCACCAGTAGTCTTACAGTATGATCCTTCGGAAGCCTTTCAACAGAGGCCCGCCTGACCAGCACCCGTGATTATGCAGTATGATAAAGATGACGTCAATAGACAAAGAGCAGCGCGACCAGCTCCAGTGGTAATAGAGTATTCTGTCGATGAATCTGAGCCCAAAGTTTTTAAACAGAGACCAGGAAGACTAGTGATTGAGTATGACGCTGCCAAATGCGATGCAGTTGTAGGGCCTAGTGGGATGACCCGTAGCGGTCATTTATTTGCCGCCAAACCAGTGGAGGTGCCATCTAGAAGTAAAGAAAAAGCTACAATTGAACTACCAAGTGTTGAGCCACCTGTTGAGGTGTCATCACCAAAAGCAACAGTAACACCAAAGGAAGCTGAGGAGTTTTTGAAGATCATCAGAAAAAGTGATTACAAAGTGATTGATCAACTAAACCAGACTCCTGCCAGAATTTCCATGCTCTCGTTGTTACTTAATCCAGAGGCCCACAGGTTATCTTTGATGAAGGTGTTGAGCGCGGCGCATATTGCTAAAGACATAACCGTAGCCCTGTTCGATGATGTGATAGCTAGCGTAACAACCGAAAACTTTCTCGGGTTTAATGATGATGACTTGACTGCAGTGAAGAGAAACCACAATAAAGCTCTCCATATTTCTATCAAGTGCCAAGACACATTGATATCCCGAGTCTTAGTGGATACAGGTTCTTCTTTGAATGTGCTTCCCAAGGTCACCCTGGAGAGAATGTCAGTAAAAGGAGTTAGCATGAAGCCAAGTGCTCTGGTAGTCAAAGCTTTTGATGGTTCCAGACGTGCTGTGATTGGCGATCTGGACTTGCCAATAAAAATCGGGCCAACTGTCTTCACTATCACTTTCCAAGTAATGGATATTTATCCAGGGTACAGTTGTCTATTAGGAAGACCTTGGATTCATTATGCAGGAGCTGTTACCTCCACCCTTCACCAGAAGCTAAAATTTGTCAGTAATGACAAGGTTGTTCAGATTGGAGGGAGGAGGATATCTTGGTTAGCCACTTAACGTCCTTCAGGTACATTGAAGTTGAAGGGGAAATGGTGGAAACACCTTTTCAGTCTTTCGAGATGGTGAATACATTAGCGGTGCAACGAATTTCAGAGGGTCAGAGTTCAAGATCAGCAATGGCCTCTTATGAAGAAGCTAAGATGGTTGTAGACAAAGGGAACGCCCAAGGCTGGGGCAAAATGGTGGAAGTGGCTGAAAAGTTCGACAAATTTGGGCTAGGATACCATCCTTCGTCCAACACTGTGACGATTGCATATGGCAAGAAGCAGATTCCTCCTGTGGCAGAAGTCTTCAAGAGCACTGGGCATATCTTCGACCATACCTCCGCCATGGTAATTGAAGATGGGATTGATGACAAAGAAGCCTCCGCAAGCTGGATCCGACAGGCCGAACCTGGTGAAGAATTGAAGAATTGGAAGACCATTGAAATACCCAGTTTTTCCCTCTTCAAAAGTAAAGTTTTAATTGATTTTCAAAAACCCTACGCTCTGCCCAAGGCGTAGTGGAGCTTTGTATCGGGCCCCCTGATGTTTCGAAACATGTTTAACATGAATAAATTTTGATTTGCATTCAATTTTTGCTCATTTTCTTTTCTACTTTTTCATAATTAATGGCATTTCTTTTGCACACTCACTTTCCTAAATAAGCTGCATAAATCATAAACATGCAGAGACACTACCGAGGTCCTTGATATCGACACTGCTGTAGGCCTTTATAATTTTGATTGTCCAATATACCGAGCGAATGAGGAAGACGAGAATGAGCTCCCCAACGAATTGGCTAGGTTGCTGCAGCAAGAAGAGAAGGTCATTATGCCGCATAAAGAGGATGTCGAGGTTATCAACCTAGGTTCAGAAGAAAATAAAAGGGAGATAAAGGTTGGAGCGTCTCTTCAAGATACTGTCAAGGCAAAGTTGGTAGGGCTCCTCCGAGAATATGCTGATGTATTCGCATGGTCGTATCAGACATTCCTGGTCTAGATACGAACATTGTTGTACACAAGTTGCCACTCAAAGAAGGGTGTCATGCCGTCAAGCTGAAGTTCAGAAGAACTTCCCTGATATGGCTCTGAAAATCCGTGATGAGGTCCAAAAAAATTCGATGCAGGGTTCTTAGCAGTGGCCAAATACCCGCAATGGGTTGCAAATATCGTTCCCGTACCGAAAAAAGATGGAAAGGTCCGTATGTGTGTGGATTACCGCGACTTAAACAGAGCAAGTCCTAAAGACGATTTTCATTGCTTCACATTGATGTGTTGGTAGATAATACGGCACAGTTCTCTATTTTTTTCTTTATGGATGGATTCTCTGGTTACAATCAAATTAAGATGGATACAGATGACATGGAAAAAACCACGTTCATTACACCATGGGGCACATTCTGTTACAAGGTAATGCCATTTGGGTTAAAGAACACTGGGGCAACATACCAACGTGCAATGGTAACACTCTTCCACGATATGATTCACAAAGAGATCGAGGTGTACGTTGATGACATGATTGCTAAGTCCCAGACTGAAGAGGAGCATGTGGGTAATCTGGAAAAGTTGTTCGCCAGACTGAGGAAGTTCAAGTTGAGACTTAATCCCAACAAATGTACATTCGGGGTGCGATCTGGAAAGTTGTTGGGCTTTATCGTAAGCCAGAAAGGGATTGAGGTGGATCCTGATAAAGTAAGAGCGATTCAGGACATGCCTGCACCAAAGACCAAAAAGGAGGTCCGTGGATTTCTAGGGAGGTTGAATTATATCGCAAGATTTATTTTGCATCTCACAGCCACTTGCAAGCCAATTTTTAAATTACTCAGGAAAGATCAGCCGATTGTGTGGAATGATGAATGCCAAGGGGCATTTGATGCAATCAAAGAATATTTGCAAGAACCACCGATCTTGATACCACCAGTTCCTGGAAGGCCACTCATTATGTACTTAACTGTGCTAGAAGAGTCCATGGGTTGCGTATTAGGACAACAAGATGATTCGTGCAAGAAAGAGCATGCTATATACTATCTCAGCAAAAAGTTTAACAACTGTGAGACTAGATACTCTTTGCTTGAGAAGACTTGTTGTGCACTTGCATGGGCTGCTAGACGACTCAGACAATATATGCTGACGCACACCACATACTTAATCTCCAAGATGGATCCAATCAAATACATCTTCGATAAACCTGCTCTCACCGGTAGGATAGCCCGGTGGCAAATGCTTCTATCTGAATACCACATCCAATACATCACTCAGAAAGCTATAAAGGGCAGTGTGTTAGCAGATCATTAGGCCCATCAGCCGGTGGAAGAATACCAACCTTTGAGATTTGACTTTCCAGATGAGGATATTATGATGGCAATAGATTACGAAGAGCCAGGGCCAGATGAAGGGCCAGAACCAGGGGAGCGATGGACTCTTATGTTCGATGGTGCTTCTAACTCTTATGGGCACGAAATTGGGGCAGTGATTACATCTCCCAAAAATTTTCACTTGCCGTTTATGGCCAAGCTTTGCTTCCCGTGCACTAACAATATAGCGGAGTACGAGGCATGTATACTAGGGTTAGAAGAAGCCATTGACTTGAGAATCAAACTCTCGATGTGTTTGGGGATTCTGCTCTAGTAATTTACCAGATAAGAGGCGATTGGATACCAAGCATGAAAATTTAATTCCATACCGGATTATGTGGCCAAACTGCTTCCCCGATTCGATGATATCACTTTTGCTCACATACCTCGAGAAGAGAATCAAATGGCTGACCCTTTGGCAACTCTGGCATCCATGTACAAGTTGATATCCAAATCATAGACCATCTATTGATTTGCAACGCTTGAAGAGCCCGCACATTGTCTGACTGCTGATAAAGACGCAGAGGAAAAGCCGTGGTTTTATGATATAAAGCGATATCTTGAAAAACACGAATATCCTGAAGGAGCCCTGGGTATCGACAAAAGAACTTTGCGAAGATTGGCATCCAGCTTCTTCCTCAACGGAAATGTATTGTACAAGCGCAACCATGACACTGTTTTGCTTAGATGCGTGGAGAAACGTGAAGCTGAACAGATTCTAAAGGACATTCATGAGGGCTTCTTTGGAACTCATGCAAATGGACACACCATGGCAAAGAAAATATTGAGGGCAGGCTATTATTGGCTACCATGGAAGCATATTAATACCATCATGCCCGAACTTGTCACAAGTGCCAAATATACTCTGATAAGATTCATGTACCCACCACTACATTGAACGTCTTAACCTCACCATGGCCCTTCTCCATGTGGGTAATAGACATGATTGGGATGATTGAACCAAAAGCTTCAAACGGACATCGCTTCATACTTGTGGCCATATACTATTTCACCAAGTGGGTTGAAGCTGCTTCATACACCAACGTTACTAAGCAAGTAGTTGCTCGCTTCTTGAAGCACAACATCATATGCAGATATGGAGTTCCCAATCGCATCATCACTGACAATGGGTCGAATCTCAACAACAAAATTATGGACGAGTTATGTGCCAGTTTTAAAATAGAACACCATAACTCGACCCCATATAGACCCAAAATGAATGGAGCCGTAGAGTCAACCAATAAAAATATCAAGAAAATCATCCAGAAGATGGTGGTCACATACAAAGATTGGCACGAGATGTTACCTTTTGCACTACACGGCTACCGTACTTCAGTACGAACTTCAACAGGGGCCACTCCCTACTCGTTGGTTTATGGCATGGAGGAAGTTCTCCCAATAGAGGTCGAAATCCCTTCTCTGAGGGTTTTAATGGAAGCTCAACTTGATGAAGCCGAATGGGTAAAAACGAGGTTTGAAGAACTTAATCTCATTGAGGAAAAGCGCTTGACAGCCATATGCCACGGCCAGCTTTACCAGAGAAGAATGAAGAGAGCCTTCGACAAAAGAGTGCATCCCAGGACATTTGCGCAAGGAGACTTAGTACTCAAGAGGATCATGGCTATGTATAATGAATCTAGGGGCCAATGGACGCCAAACTATGAAGGCCCATATGTGGTAACAGAGGCATTCTCTGGTGGTGCCCTAAAGCTCGCAACCATGGATGGGGAGGAGTTACCTTATCCAGTGAATGCAGATTTGGTCAAACGATACTTTGCCTAAAAAGTGGAATAATAAAGCCGCTAAGTCGAAAACCCGAAAGGGAGACTTAGGCAAAATTGGCTATCCCGGTGAACCGAAAACCCGAAAGGGCGGTTCAGGCAAAAATTAGGGATAAAATAAGAATAGGCCTGCTGAGTTGAAAACCTGAAAGGGCGGCTCAGGCAAAAAAGGGCGTCCCGGTGGATTGAAAACCCGAAAGGGCGATCCAGGAAAAAGTTAGGGGCAAAATTCCAAGGCAAAGTATCCATTATGCATGAGCACTTAACCCTAGTACATCATCAAGAGACATGATTGACCCGGCCATTTTTTCTTTGAAGCAAGGTGTTGAAGACTTCCAAAGTTATAGGGACTATAGCAGTGTCAAGACTCAAAGGGGCTCTAATTTTTGCCATTATGTTTTTCTTGCACTGTAATCGCCTCATTAAGGGATTACATCTTTGTATATTTACCCATTCAAGGGTCAAATCAATATAAAGAGAGATTTCTCAGTTAAATTGTGTTCACTCTTTTACTTTATCTGATTGTTTGCAAATTAATTTTATTTCGATAATTTGTGTTCGAAACTTCAGCTAAAAAAATAAAATATAACTTTTTGACAAGGTATAGAACTTGTTTTGACGTTTGAAGATATTGGGGAAAATAGATGGTCTCCAAGAAACATATCAACAGGTAGAAGCATTGAATTAGTCGTCAGCTGCCTAAGCTTGCCATCATGAAAAGCTTTGCCTTTCTAAAAGGGTTTATATGGTGTGGTTCCCCCCAGCATCGAGTTCAAGAACTAAACTGGGGCAATCAATTCCCCCGGTCGTCATGGAGTATCTAAATTTGGGATGTCGAGTAGTCTAATCCTCTTACTACCCCACAGAAAGCCTAATCTTTTATTGCAACATCAAAAAGCCACTCCAATTGGCGCCTTAAATTCACCCTAAAAGTCCAGTCTTCATTGGCAACCACTAAAAGTCCACCTCGTTGGCATCCTCAATAACCAAAGTCCAAAACATTTGGCGACTACTGAATCCAATCCCTGATGATGTCCCCGACAGGATTTCATCCCAGCATACCTGGTCGCTGCATTATCATAAACACGACATACAATATCATATCATAATCATATCAAGCATTAACATATCATTGGCATTCGCATCGTGCACTTCCTAGCAGTTGCATCTTAGTTGCATGTTTGGGAATTATAAAACATTGCATTACATAACAACATAGCAGGATCCAGGATCAGTTCACAAGCATATTGGTCAGTCCTCCAGTGAAGTTGGTAGTATGACTCTGAAAAGAGTTAATACCCCACGAGTTCAAGGAATTCTACTCCCCAGCAAGTCGTTCTTCAACCATGCAGTTGATGATGATAATCCTCAGCCACTATTACTCTGATGGCTCCCAAGCAGAGGTCATCTTAGAGAGTTTGTTGGAGATTTCTCCCCTGCAGAGTTTGGACAACGCTGTTCCTTTAAATAGGAATTTTAGCTCAGCTATTCCTCAGCAAAATTATCACTCGAGATACTGCTTTGGTATCATCGAAGAACTTATGGGATAAGGTACTGCTTCGACCACCCGAAGAATCTCAAGTTTTGATCAGAGATACTGCTTTGGTATCATCGAGGAACCTTAATGGGATAAGGTACTGCTTCGACCACCCGAAGAATCTCAAGTTTTGTTCGAGATACTGCTTTGGTATCATCGAAGAGCCTTAATGGACAAGGTACTGCTTCGACCACCCGAAGAATCTCAAGTTTTGATCAGAGATACTGCTTTGGTATCATCGGAGAACCTTATGGGATAAGGGACTGCTTCGACCACCCGAAGAATCTCAAGTTTTGATCGGAGATACTGCTTTGGTATCATCGAGGAACCTTATTGGATATGGGACTGCTTCGACCACCCGAAGAATCTCAAGTTTTGTTCGAGATACTGCTTTGGTATCATCGAAGAGCCTTAGTGGATAAGGTACTGCTTCGACCACCCGAAGAATCTCAAGTTTTGTTCGAGATACTGCTTTGGTATCATCGAAAAGCCTTAGTGGATAAGGTATTGCTTCGACTACCCGAAGAATCTCAAGTTTTGTTCGAGATACTGCTTTGGTATCATCGAAGAGCCTTAGTGGATAAAGTACTGCTTCGACCACCCGAATAATCTCATGTTTTGTTCGAGATACTGCTTTGTATCATCGAAGAGCCTTAGTGGATAAGGTACTGCTTCGACCACCGAAGAATCTCAAGTTTTGTTCGAGATACTGCTTTGGTATCATCGAAGAGCCTTAGTGGATGAGGTACTGCTTCGACCACCCGAAGAATCTCAAGTTTTGTTCGACATACTGCTTTGGTATCATCGAAGAGCCTTAGTGGATAAGGTACTGCTTCGACCACCCGAAGAATCTCAAGTTTTGTTCGAGATACTGCTTTGGTATCATCGAAGAGCCTTAGTGGATAAGGTACTGCTTCGACCACCCGAAGAATCTCAAGTTTTGTTCGAGATACTGCTTTGGTATCATCGAAGAGCCTTAGTGGATAAGGTATTGCTTCGACCACCCGAAGAATCTCAAGTTTTGTTCGAGATACTGCTTTGGTATCATCGAAGAGCCTTAGTGGATAAGGTACTGCTTCGACCACCCGAAGAATCTCAAGTTTTGTTCGAGATACTGCTTTGGTATCATCGAAGAGCCTTAGTGGATAAGGTACTGCTTCGACCACCCGAAGAATATCAAGTTTTGTTCGAGATACTGCTTTGGTATCATCGAAGAGCCTTAGTGGATGAGGTACTGCTTCGACACCCGAAGAATCTCAAGTTTTGTTCGAGATACTGCTTTGGTATCATCGAAGAGCCTTAGTGGATAAGGTACTGCTTCGACCACCCAAAGAATCTCAAGTTTTAATCGTAATACTGTTTTGGTATCATCGAAGAACCTTAACGAATGAGGGACTGCTTCGACCACCCAAAGAATGTCAGATTATCTCGTTTATCTTTTACATCTTGCTACCCTGCTCTAGTATATCTCACTGCAGTTTACTTGCTTATCGGACAAATTTCGGGGTCTTCTTATATCTAATTGACTTCCACCTTAAAATGAACGTCATACATCGATTCATTCTCTCAGGTTTAAGGCAATTAGATAGGGGCATCTGTCATACCCCAAATTTGTCCTACTTTGGTATTTAATAAATGTCCTACTGCCACATGATTTCTGGCCATGGCTCTCTAAGGTTTCGTTATAAAGACTTTGCGTATACTCATTGTGGTGATAATCCATGGCAATTTATGCTGAATTATTGTGGAAGGAGCGCGCCTCCATCCCTTGTATCCAAACTCGTGTGTGTCCTCGTTCTCACGCTCAGACATACATGATATGATCAATGACATAAAATACATGATTGGATTTATCTTACCACACAGTTTCAGGAAATTTTACACCCTATTTCAACTTGATTAAAAGCTTTTTCAAAGATTGTTTAAGCCTCACTACAAGATGCTATGGTATGTTCTTAATTCAAGTTAATTCAAAGATACTTCACATGATGCTCATGGACACGGTCGATTTAGCCTCAAGCTTGGATTGAATTGATTGCAAGCGTCAGGCTGTAATTGAATTGGAAAATCAGTTTGTGACAAACTTAGATTTTGCTTGCAAATTTCACATCATATTTGAATTAGAATTTAGACTCAATAAGTCCATAAAATATTTTGATTCATTTCGAAGGCTTATGGTACAGTGCATCAGTTCGTAATCATACAAGCTATGTTAAAGGAAAGATGAACCCATATTCTTGTAATAAAAAATGGTCAAGAGATTTCAAGTAGACTTTAAACCATATAACACGAGCTACTTTAAGAAATTAGTTTAAGAAATTAGTTCAATGGGCATCAAGTTCAGCATGCACAAGAAGGTATGGCTAGCTCTCATGATACTACCAAAACCAAAAGAAGAAAAGTGATTAAAGTAGATATGGACTCTCATCGTGATAATAGAAGCACTTGCACCTCAAATAACGGAAATGTTGAAGGCTGTGATGATGAGCCTAAATCCGGTCCTAAATTCACTCTCAAAACGTTTGAGAAATTGGCAGATGAATTCAAGATCCAATATTTCAACTACAAGGATAAGATTAAGTTTATGGGTTCTGATAAGAATTCAACCATACATCAACAGCAACGGGAGCCATCTGTTGAGAATATTGAGGGTGAGTACAGACGGATTGTTCAAAATCCAACTGAAGAAATTGAGGTTCTCTGTGGTAAGGCTGGAGATTTTAGCAGTGGATTTCCAATTCCAACGGTTTCTGATCCTCCGAACGCATACACTTACCCTGAGTATATGAAATCTGGATGGAACTTAAATAATATGCTTTCACTCCCAGGTTCTCTTCTTTCTTTGAAAACCCCGAAGCTGCACATAAATTTTCCCCTAGGATACATGTGGGAATGTGCTTTTCTCCACTTAAAT
>OZ012739.1:264357404-264408122 GCA_963859935.3 Lathyrus sativus | reverse complement strand
AAACGGCCACACCTCGCACCTCACAAATCATAAACTAGGATTCACGCCATACGGCTATCCACAATACATATGACAACACATAATCAGTCATTTCTGACAAGGAATGATCGCAACCAAACCACACAACCAATCCTCCATTGGAAAGCACAGGAAGATAAAATATGTTGCTGCATTCGCCAACCTTCGCCTGGCGAAGCCACGCAGCGAGTGTTCGCTGACCTTCGCCTGGCGAACTCCCTAGCGAAGTCCACTGGGAGTAATTCTGGAATTACTCGCTAAGGCTCGCTACACACTCGCCTGGCGAACCTTCGCCAACTAACCTCGCCTGGCGAACTTGCCAACGAATACAGGGTGTTGCTTCTGACTTGCTTCGCTGCACCTCGCTGGGCTTCGCCTGGCGAAGCTTCGCTGTCATTCGCCTGGCGAGCCTGCGAAGACAGAACTTCCATGGCTGTCTCAAGAGCCCAAACTCCACAAAATCAACCGATTAAATCCAAACCAGTCTCAGTGGCACAACCCAACCATCACTCGACTAAACTACATCGTCTAATCCGAGTTCTAACCGATTAAAACCTCATTCTACTCACAAAACCAACTTCTAACCTAAGTGGAAAAAGAGTAGAAACTCTACAAAATCCAAACACATACACATACAATCATACACATTAAAGAGATGATAGAGTTTCACACCCTTACCTGATTAATCGCAAGCTTTGGTTGATCTTGGTGAATCTAGGTTTTCTCCTCTTTCTCTTCTCTTTCTCCTTTTCTCCTTTCTTTCTCTTTTCTTTCTTTCTTCCTACTATCCTTTTCTTTCCCTTCTATTCCCTCTTTAATATCTTTTCCCTTATTTTTCCAAAACATCCACTAATTCAATATCTCATAAATATCTCACTTATTATTAAATAGGAAATGTCCAAAATACCCTCCAAACTATTTCCTCCGAAACCTCTCAAAACCGGTTAAAATAGGATAATATGTAAATATAACATATTTCCACACAATTTCTACATTCAAATAATATTCTCCCAATTAAATTAAATAGGGACCCAATAAAAGGGGATAATCGAAATCGGGGCGTTACACCCTTCATAATGGACAAGTCTTCCACTTCTCCGAGAACGCGGAACAGTTGACCTAGAATGATGAGCACGAGCTGCTCATCTCTACCTCCATGTAGGGATCTTGGCAGTCATCCATTATGAGACTGATTACCCATTCCATAATGGAGACCATTGGCCCACCACTAGGGCTCTATAAATACCTTCCTCTGATGAAGGATCGAATATTCAATTCACTTAACTTTTGTACTTGCCTTCTTTCACTATGAACTGATTTTAGCATCGGTGTTATATATATATATATATATATATATATATATATATATATATATATATATATATATATATATATATATATATATATATATATATAGAGAGAGAGAGAGAGAGAGAGAGAGAGACTGCTATTATCTCTACTACAAATAATATTTTTTATGATAAAACTTTCACCTCGATCCACCAATAACCGATGTATATGCCTTGAAAGCGCCATCATTTAAAAAAAATATATATACAACCTATACCCCCGGTTATTACCAAAACTGTGTTGGAAATTCACCTCACACCCTATGAAGAATTCCCTTCAATCTTGATCTCAAGATTGATGAACAAACCCACAATATGATAATGATGGTAATAACAAGTAATTATCAAGAACAACAAAAGAGAAGAAGAATAACAAACAAGAAAGAGAAGAATGAGAGAAGAAGTATTTGGAGAGAATCTGTTACCCACAACTGTGGGATTTCTTATTGAACTTTCACTTGCTAACTGCAACTGTGAAATCTGTTCTGTTGTGATGTAGAATACAAAGCAAGACACCCTATTTATAGTTTTAGGTTTACACTAGCCCAAAACATAAAAGGCCCAAAATATTCTAAATCAAATCAAATCATATGATATCAAATCTAATCATATGATATCAAATTTAATCATATGATATCTAATCATATCATATAAAATTAATCATATGATATCAAAATCTAATCATATGATATCAAATCTAATCATATCAAATCACAATGAATTATATTTAACACACCACCTAATTCATTGTGTCTAAACTGTCTACATTCATCATGGCCCTTAGTCTTCTGAAGGCTTCGACCTGCACTCCCTTCGTCATGATATCTGCAATCTGATTCTCAGTTCTGCAGTGTTCCAACTTCATCTTCCCTTCTGCTATCCGCTCTCGGAGATAATGGAACCTCATTTCGATGTGCTTGCTTCGACCATGAGCTATTGGATTCTTTGCCAAGTTGATAGCTGACATGCTGTCTATCTTCATGGTAATTGCTCCATGGTTCTTCCCTGTGATTTCTTCGACCAAGTTCACCATCCAAGTTGCTTGACATGCACAAAGGGAAGCAGCTATATATTCTGCTTCGCATGATGATAATGCCACCACTGGTTCCTTCTCGAATTCTAAGCAACTGGTGCACCACCTAACATAAACACATATCCAGTTGTGGATTTTCGATCCTCAGCATCACTACACCAACTGGAGTCTGTGTATCCCACTAACTTGCATTCTTTTCCTTCATCAGCTGCTGGAAACAAAATGCCATAGTCGAGAGTTCCTTTCAGATACCTCAGTATCCTCTTCGCCGCTGCTAGGTGTGATACCTTTGGTTTCTGCATGAATCTACTTATCATACCAACATTGTATGCTAAGTCAGGCCTTGTGTGGCAAAGGTATCTAAGTGACCCAATAATTCTTCTGTATTCGGTTGGGTCGACATCATCTTTATCTGAATCCTTCGACAGTTGAAATCTGGGCTCAGCTGGAGTCGAAGTTTGGTTGCAATCTTGCATCTCAAATCTCTTGAGTATCTCGCCTGCATATCTTCTTTGGTGCATCATCAAACCTCTACTTGTCTTGTAGAATTCGATGCCAAGGAAATATGAGAGATTTCCCAAGTCTGACATTTCAAACTCCTTACTCAGGTCATGTTTGAAATCTTCGATCTCCTTCTTGGAACTCCCAGTTATCAACAAATCATCAACATAGAGACATAGTATAAGCAATTCGCCATTGCTTCTTCTTACATATACTCCATGCTCAGTTGTACACTTCACAAATTCCTTCTCCCTTAAGAAGCTGTCAATTTTCTTATTCCAAGCTCTTGGAGCTTGCTTAAGTCCATACAGGGCTTTATGAAGCCTGTACACCTTTCTTTCTTCGCCTTGTTTCACAAACCCAGCTGGTTGTGCAAAATAAACTTCTTCTTCTAAGGGGCCATTAAGGAATGCACATTTCACGTCCATCTGACATGTGTGCCAGTTGTTCATATTTGCTAGACCAACAACCAACCTGATTGTTTCGATTCTAGCAACAAGTGCGAATACTTCATCGAAGTTGATTCCTTCCTTCTGAAGAAATCCTTTCGCCACAAGTCTCACTTTGTGTCGAGTTACTTCTCCTTTAGGATTTACCTTCACCTTGTAAACCCACCTCACATCAATTGCCTTCTTGCCTTGCGGCAATTCGACAAGTGACTAGGTATCCTTGACTTTGATGGACTCTAACTCTTCAATCATTGCTTTCACCCACTTCGAATCTTTCAATGCCTCAGCTGCAATGACTGGTTCGACATCTGCGTAGAAAGCATAACGTACCAGCTCACCCTCTTCATCGACTACATCATCTGATGTGATTACACATTCTTGCAACCTTGCAGGCATGTGTCTAGTTCGTCGAGGTCTGCTTGAACCTGCTTCATCTGCAACTGGTTCCTGTCGAACTTCTATTTCGAATTCAGTGGCTGCAGTTGCTAAACACTTGTGCTCCATCACATTGAGTCCAATCTTGAAGGTCCTATTTTGAGACATTGAAGCCTTCAAGATTAGTCTACCACCTGCGTCGAGGACTCTTGTAACGCCCCGATTCTGAATTCCATTAATTGTTGAGTCTTTTAATTTATTTAATTGATGTTTGTTTTAAATTGAGAAATTATATATTATTATGTGGTGTTTGCTTATTTTATCTATTTTTACCGATTCGGAGAGTTTTCGGGGGAATTAGAGTAAAAAGGGCATTTTAGACATTTAGCAATTTAGTGTGAGAATTGATTGATAAGTGTTGGAAAGAATTTGAGAGGAAAGAAATAGAGATAGAAATAGGATAAGAGAGGAAAAGAAAGAAAAATAGTAACATAAGAAGAAAAACAAGAGAAAGAAAAGAGGAGAAGAGAAAGAGAAGAGAAAGAGAAGAGAAAGTGGAGAGGAAAACCTAGAATCATCAAGGGATCATCACCAAAGCTTGCAATCGATCGGTAAGGGTGTGAAACTCCATCATCTCTTTAATGTATATGATTGTATGTGTATGTGTTTGGATTTTGTAGAGTTTCTACTCTTTTTCCACTTAGGTTAGAAGTTGGTTTGATGAGTAGAAAGAGGTTTTAATCGGTTAGAACTCGGATTAGACGATGTAGTTTAGTCGGGGGATGGTAGGGTTGTGCCACTGAGACTGGTTTGGATTTAATCAGTTGGTTGTGTGGAGTTTGGGCTTTGGAACAGCCATGGAAGTTCTGTCTTCGCAGGCTCACCAGGCGAATGGTAGCGAAGCTTCGCCAGGCGAAGCCCAGCGAGCTGCAGCGAAGCAAGTCAGAAGCTAACACCCTGTCTTCGCTGGCAAGTTCGCCAGGCGAAGTGAGTTGGTGAAGGTTCGCCAGGCGAGTGTGTAGCGAGCCTCAGCGAGTAATTCCAGAATTACTCCCAGTGGACTTCACTGGGAAGTTCGCCAGGCGAAGGCCAGCGAGCATTCGCTGCGTGGCTTCGCCAGGCGAAGGTTGGCGAACCTGACAGTGTTATTTGTTTTGCTGTTTGTTCATAGCATGATTTTTGGCCGATTCAATTATGATTAATGCCTATATGAATGATTGATGTGTGAACTGTTTTGACATGTCGTGTTGTGGGTGGCCGAAAGGCGTGAATCCTAGATTGTAGAGCCAATGGTGAATCTTGAACGTTTGATAATCTTGTGTATTTGCTTGTATTGAATAGAAACGCATTGATAGGCTGATATGTGTGTAAACCATGTGTGAAATGGTGCATAATGTGAATGCATGATAGATATATGCGATGTATGTGATAAATGCAATGAGTATGTTTGTGAACATAGTATGCATTCTGTGTTGATCGATCCCTCGGAGGATTAGCATTGTGTAGCATCTTAGTATGCATTCTTGTGTTGAATGATCCCTCGGAGGATTTACAGAACCTCGTATGATACGATGGTTACATTAGATTCCTTGGAGAATCGGTTGCATTGTGTGATTCCTCGGAGAATCGGTCATAACATGTAATCCCTTGGAGGATTGACTAGAGTATTTGATTCCGTGGAGAATCTGCAGAGTATTTGATTCCGTGGAGAATCTCCCTGAGTATTTGATTCCGTGGAGAATCTGCTGAATATTCGATTCCGTGGAGAATCTGATGAATATTTGATTTCATGGAGAATCTGCTGAATACTTGATTCCGTGGAGAATCTGCTGAATACTCGATTCCTTAGAGAATCTGTTGAAATGAGTCGGTACCGCATTTGCATCTGCATAGAGTCGTGTGTCGGTCTCTATGAGTTGCATGAGTCATCTGTGCATGATGCATTAGTTGAATGAATATAACTGTGTATGTTATATATGATTGTTTGGAGGAACATATAGTGGATGTTCATGAGCATGTGTAGAGGCATGATAAATTGTATATGCTTAATGTGGTGAGAACATAATTTGAGTATAACTTGTACAAATATGAGTATATGTATATATACAATTTTATGCATTAACTGTTATGATATTGTTTCTCACCCTTCTGCAGTTTTATAATGCTCTATGAGGCATTGCAGAGTAGGAAGCTGGAGGTTCTTTTTGTGAAGCGATGTCTTCATTCTTTTTGGTCAATGGCTCTGATATGTAACATCTGGGTAGTTAGGAAGCCTTTGACTCTTTTGGAGTTACATTTGTTTTGATTCCTTGTGATACATCTGTGTATGTATCCGCTGTGGATATGGTTGTAAAGCATGAATTGATTGAATGGTTGTATATACTTTTATGTATGTGATCGATTCAATATTTGGATGTTTCCGCTTTTATTCTAAATATTGAGATGTGGGTTACCCATTGTTGCATATCTATTTTGAGCAGGTATCGTATGTGTTTAATTTCATGATAATGTGATGCGCCTCTTATATACCATGTTTTAATTAAACTCTGATGAAATAAATTTTCTAAGTGCCTAATTGATTAATGTATTAATTTGGGGGTATAGAAAGGGGGTGTTACAACTCTCATCATCTTGTCTTCGACAACTACCTTGTAGTTCTTTTCGACAAGCTGCCCTATACTGAGCAAATTACTCTTCATGCCTGGTATGTACAACACATTGGAAATTGTTGACCTTTTGCCATCTTTCCTCATAATCATAACATCACCAACACCTTCAGCTGCTAGAGTGTTGTCATTTGCAAACTTTACCGTATTCTTCGACGAGGGCTTCATGTTGACAAACCAATCTTTCCTTCCAGTCATGTGTGATGAGCATCCTGAGTCCAAGTACCACTGATCTTGGAATCTTTCTTCATCGTTTGTTGTGACCATTAGCAACGTTTCTTCTTCTTCATGTTTCGCCAGCTTTGCATTAGTCTCTTGATTTCTCTTCTTTTCTGGACAATCACTAACATAATGACCATACTTCTGGCAATTGAAACATTGAATGTGGCTTTTGTCTGTCTTTTGATCACCACCTCTTCCTTTACCTGCAACACCACCTCTTTGGTTGCCTTGGTTCCAAGGTTTCTTTTGATTCGACTGGTTTCCTCCTTTGTTTCCATTCCAGCTACCTTTGTCTTTTCTCTCCTTTTCCGTATGTGCCTGCAAAGCCACATCTTTCGACTTTCCTGCAGCTCTCTCAGCCATCCTCTGTTCATGAGACTCAAGAGTCCCTTGAAGCTCTTCCTTCGTCAACACTGACAGATCTTTCGACTCTTCTATGGCAACTACCACGTGGTCGAATTTTGGAGCCAACGATCTCAAAATCTTTGAGACAACTGCTTTCGTCGTCAGCGCTTCTCCACATACTTTGATTTGATTCACCAACCTTGTAACTCTGGTGAAGAAATCTGTAATGCTTTCGTTGTCTTCCATCTGAAGCAACTCATAGGTTCTCTTGTGAGTTTGTAACCTCACCTCTTTCACTTTCTCTGCGCCTCCAAACGACTTTTCAAGAATCTCCCATGCTTATTTTGCTGAATCAACATCACTAACCTTTTCAAAGTTATCAGGATCAACACACTGATGAATTATAAAGAGTGCTTTATAATCCTTCTTCTTCAATTCTTTGTGCGCAACCTTTTCCGCCTCCGTTGCGTTCTCCACCAGCGATGTTACTCCGTCCTTCACAAGATACCAAAGATCTTGATAACAGAAGATCACCTTAACCTGCTTACACCAATTCTCATAATTGTCTTTCTTGAGAATTGGCAGGGTCGCCGGAAAGTTGCCATTTGGATAGTTCATCGCCATCACTATCTTCCTTCCTTGAATCTCTTAACCGGAGCTCTGATACCAGATGTTGGAAATTTACCTCACACCCTATGAAGAATTCCCTTCAATCTTGATCTCAAGATTGATGAACAAACCCACAATATGATAATGATGGTAATAACAAGTAATTATCAAGAACAGCAAAAGAGAAGAAGAATAACAAACAAGAAAGAGAAGAATGAGAGAAGAAGTATTTGGAGAGAATGTGTTACCCACAACTGTGGGATTTCTTATTGAACTTTCACTTGCTAACTGCAACTGTGAAATTTGTTCTGTTGTGATGTAGAATACAAAGCAAGTCACCCTATTTATAGTTTTAGGTTTACACTAGCCCAAAACATAAAAGACCCAAAATATTCTAAATCAAATCTAATCATATGATATCAAATCTAATCATATGATATCAAATCTAATCATATGATATTTAATCATATCATATCAAGTTAATCATATGATATCAAATCTAATCATATGATATCAAATCTAATCATATCAAATCACAATGAATTATATTTAACAAACTGAGGAAGTATAACTACGAGGGAGTTCACTTTGAACCCCAGTTACTGCATTTTATGTTTTATTTTTATTTTTAATTGGTTTAGGATCACATGACGTCGTTCCCTTTTCCCTTTTCCCCTTTTTATTTTTATTTTTAATTTGTATTGTCCTCGGTTATATTTGTCAACCGAGGGGTAATATCTTTTGCATCAACATTTTCAAATGTCTTTTTTTATATATTATTTTTAATTTTTAATTAATCTATTACATTAGTTTTGTTTAATAACCAACATGATAGTTATTTTAAATAAAATATCAGAATATGGCGTTATGAGGTTTTTCTATTTTTTTAATATTTAATTAATATATTCTCTCGATTTTGTCTAAAAACTGACGTGTTTGTTGTACTGCATGAATATTTCAAAGAACTAGACTCTAACTTTTCATTTACCTATCAATAAACACTTTAACTTCATCTTCATTCTCTTCACAAAAACCCTAGGTAATTTTCATAAAAAATCTTCCAACATTAACTCGAACATCATCTCTTTTCAACGTCAACTGTTCCAACATCAACTCGAACATCATCTCTTTTCAACGTCAACTCTTCCAATATCAACTCAAACAACATCTATTTTCAATGTCAACTCTTCCAACATTAACTTGAACATCATCTCTTTTCAAAACTCCTTGAAGCTCTGTCCTCACGTTTGAGGTACTTAATTTCATCGTCTAACTATGTTCATAGAAATGACTTTAGTTTTAGAAATGATCATGGAAATGTTGTCAGAAATGTTGTTACATTCTGAAATGTTAGTTTTGGAAATGTTCATAGAAATGGTAATACAACTGAAATGTACGTAACTCTTCCATATATGTTGTTTATCTGGGAATGTTTCATCATAACTTATTGCTTAAGTGTATGTTTCTAGTAAGTATTTCTAGTAGTGTATATGGTTGTTGTTTCTATGTTCTAGCTAAACTCAAAAGACAAGTTTGAAATATTTAGTTTGTGTTTAAGCCTAATGATTTATAACACACGTCAGATGCAATTAGTATTAACAACAAATTCTTTTCAAGATATTTTGAATACCTTAATGTGAATCACAAGGAATACGTTCGTTCAGGTTCAGTTAGTAACATTTGTACTTGCAGTTGATATATATAATTTTAGAAATACAAACTTCCAAAATATTATTTGGTATCTTTGTTATATGTTGCTATTTTCCTTGATTTACATAGACATGGGTGATTCAACAAGTATCTCTCATACAACATCTACTACAAACTGTTATACCCTAATTTTGTCTAGGCATTTTAATTTTTTAAGCAACCAACTTTATTTTGTTTCATCTAGAATAAAATTTCAGTTTTGTAGACAGATCGATTGAATCGATTTCTTAACCACACGTAAAATCAGAGAACAGTATTTTAAGGTTTTGGCTTGCAACTGCCTATTTTGTTGATTTACATTACGCGTAGTTTAGTTTGATATGCTCATTTTATTATTTTTGTATTTATGCGCGTTCACATTTTGATCAGTTTGAGTCGGATGTAGGGTATTTTTTACTTCAATATTAGATGTGCAACTTTCTGTTTTACCGAACTATATTACGCATAAGTTATTTTAGTGCATTCATTTTTTTTACACATCTTCGCGCGTTCGTGTTTTCCTTGATTAAATTCATTTTTTTTTTTAATCAAAATAATTAAGAAAAATAAATAGAGATAAAATAATAATTTATTTCATTTTATTATTTTGTTAAAAATGTTTGTGATTCAATAAGACTCATTTTGATCACTCAATAATTTCCAAGGGTATTGTTGGGAATAAATAAAATTAAAAATCCTAATAGGTAGTATATAAAGTTAACATTGAGGGCCAAGTTTGAAATCATCAGCTGCACTTCTCATTCACCGCTCTCAATAAAAAAAAAACTAAAAACAGAAAGGCTGAAAACGCTTCAATCTTGGCCTATCCATAACCTCTTCTTCTTTCTTCGTATAACACTCACTTCCACCTTCCTTCTTCAAAAATTTAACCTGTCACTCAACTTACCTCTTTCCATCAATTTCTATTCCTCACTCTCACAAAAAAAAAAGCTAAAAAAGAAAAGGAGAAGAGAAAGACTGAAAACGCTTTCTTCTCTGCGTTCAGCTTAAATTCATCCAACCACTGTAACCTCTTCTCTCCGCCTTCATTAAACTCTACTTTTCCCTCACTTATGTTTTCACCATCAACCTTACAGCAACTCTCACGACCTACATTTCACCGGCGAACTCCACCTCCAACTACCAACAACCGCTAAATTCATCATAAAATCGACTGCCATACACACAATACCAACAGATCTCTGTCTCTCTCCTGTTTCTAACTCCCTCCATCTAAATCCATCTCGCAACCATCACAAAATAAATCCACCATCTCACTCATCCTCCCTCTCTATTTTCCCGTCGTCGACCACCACACAGCCCCTCAGCTCCGTCATGCACCAACCACCAACCTCCTTCACTTCTTCAAAACAACCACCTTCGTCTACCACCAATAATAACACTGAAGCCGAAAAGCCCTCTCATCTGCTCTAAACTCAACACTAAATGCACAACCCTTACATCCGCCATTGTGAATTATATTTCTATTTGTGACTCTGATTTGCATTCGTGTTTCCCAAACTCCAAGTGATGGATTTTGAACTTCAAAGTTTTTCATCAAGTTTTAAGTTGTGTTTTGATTTTTTGATTGTATTTTATTGTGTATTGATTTTGTTGCGAGTTTTGGTTTGCGTCTATCAATGGGATTGTTTTGTTTTATTTTTTAGTGTTTGGTTTGTATAATGTATGAATGAAAATGTTGTTGCGTTTTGTTATTTTCTTTTCATTGCATTACAATTTGGGATGCTTGTACTTGATGTTTCTCCCAAACATGTATTGAACTCATACATTATGTTGGTTGCATTGTGATTCAATAATGATATGCATATTCGGCATTAGTGGCTCACTAGATTTTTGATTCGGTTACAATATTTTGATTATGTAATATTTGATTTATCTTACTATTACACTTATTTTGTTTATGTCAAAATCTATTTCTTAAATATTTTATACATATTAGCATTAGTTTTTCTTTTCCTGTTCGAATGCGACGAGCGCATTTTGCACTAGCAACTTACTGTTATTTTTTATTTACGTGCAAAATTTTGAATTTGTTGTTGTTGCGTTTAAGTCATATTTGTATACATATTTGGTAGTTCGACATAACATCAATTCTCGTTTTCTTTCTCTACTTTGCGTTTTGTTACTTGAAATTACTTTCCATTATGATACAACACGTTGCATTATGTTTATTGTGATGATCATATTAGCAGCTTGTTGTTTAATCTGTGTTGGCTTGCAACATTTCATTTTCATTGCATTTAAATAAGTTTTAATTTATGTGTTGGCCGCTTCATATTGTACGTCCGCGTTTTGTGAACTCAATTCAAATCCTCGCGTTGCATTAATTTAATATGCACACATTTAATTTTCTATTTGTTTGTGATGAATGCATGTTGGTTATGATTGTTGTATGCACATTGTTGTCCTATCATTTTGTTGGGTGTTTACATGTGACATTGCATTTCGTATGATTTGTGGCGTTAAGTTACACCCCCATGTTAGAGTTCACGCCCTCGCGCTTGAGTTTGCGCCCTTGTGTTACAACTCAAAACCTCACATTAGAATATACGACCTAGTATTATAATTATCACATTAAATTTTGTGAAGTTATAATTCGCGTCCTCGATTTAGAGTTCGTGCCCTCACGTTAGAACTCACGACCTCACGCTAAAACTCGCAACCTTGCATTATAGCTCTTGACCTTGTGTTACAATTCATGCATTAACTTAATTCGGGCTATTATTTTCACCATTTCACCATTAAGTCAAACACTTTTCGAATAAATTTCAAAACCATTTTCAAAACCAAAGTTAAACCATTTTTCCAAATAATGCAAACCCAAACACTTGATCAACATTGAGTCCTTTTCAAACTTACACGTTTCAAATGTGTTTTTTTGCAATAAACAATCAGTTGAAAAAGGATTAGTTGGATGTAATTATCCTTCTTAGTCCCAGAGTATTTGGATGATGATCGTACTTAGCCTACTGTTCGAGTACTCGTCTTCCGTCTCAAAACACATTAAATAGCCGAATCTAGTTCATTCTTTCGTGAATGAAAAAGATTATTTGGACGTAATTATCCATCCTAATCCCGAGCATTTGTGTCGTACTTAGCCTTTTGCGCGAATACTCATCATGAGTTAAAGAAATGTGACTTAATTCGCCTCACTAATTTCATAAATAACTTGGATGAAAAAGATTAGATAGACGTAATTATCCTCCCTAGTTCCGAGCATTTGGATCACAGACGTACTTAGCCTACCATTCAAGTACTCGTCATCCCTACAAAAATATACTCAACCAATAAAACTCATCTTTTCTGGCCCTGTACGATCGAAAACCTTTTCACAAACAAAAAATATTTTATTTGTTCTATCGCGGTACAGACAAACACTTAAGCCTCCCACGTGCGAGCATACAATCAATGTTTAACCACTAGAATGTGACCTAAAAATTCATTCACTAAAATCAACCAACAAATATGTAGTTTTTGTTGGTGTAAGCCCTAGAGGCCAATACTTTTTGGTACTTGTATCAGATTATTCGTTTAATAATAAAAGGCATTTCTTTATTATGTTTGTCTTTCAGAATAATAAAGTCCCTAGAATAGTTAGTCTGTTTAATGAAATGTTAAGTGTGACTTAATCATGAGATCCCATTAAACATAAAGACATTATTCTTAAAATATCCGTAGTCAAGCTTTATTGCAAAGTGGGATAACATTAAAAGCATTGAGACTATTATGAAGATAGACTGATGATCACATCTCATGGATCATGGATAAAGAGTTATCAAGTCTTGACATAGGTATAAATATTAGGAGTAATATTTATACCGGATTGACCCGCTATGAGAATACTACATAGTATGTTATGCAAAGTGTCATAAGTTATTCTCATGGTGATAATGGTGTATTACCACCCTTCGACCTGAAACCACTATGGACCCTAGATGTAGAGTCGGGTGCTTTATTGCTGATCAAACATTATCCGTAACTGGATGATCATAAAGACAGTTGATGGGCACTCCACGAAGCATGCTGAGGGACATGAGTGTCCTAGATGGAATTTGCCAATCCTGCATAACAGGAGAAATGTCTAAGGGCCCAATATTGAACTGGACAAGGATGACACAGTGTATGCCTTGTGTTCAATATAGACATAGGGGCAAAAGGGTAATTGTACAAACATATATTATCACGAAAAAGGTTTTGTCAGATCACATGACATTTTCGTGACTTGGGTAGCAGTGATGTGTTGCTAGATACCGCTTACTGTTTATTATGTTAAATATATATAATTTAATATAATTACCAACGTTACGAAATCCTACAGGGTCACACACATAAGGACAGTTTGATGAGAGATAGAGAAATCAAAGGAACACCGTAAGGTACGGTGCACTTAAGTGAAAAATAGAAATTCGGATAATATAATAATAATTATTGTTATTTTATAATGGTTATAAAATAATAATAAAATAAATATATTTATTATAATAATAGTTATTATAATAATATATAATATTATTATGGATCATGTGAATTAGGGTTTTAGCCCGCAGCCCACAAGAGAGTCTATAAAAGGAACCCTTGTGATGAAGCTTTCACTTGATGCAATTTCGTTTTTGATTCTCTTTTCTCACTCAAATAATTCCGTTCGTAAGCAGCTAGCACTGTGACCGGAAGCTGTTCGTGTGGACTGAGTAGAGGCGTTGCACTTCATCAACGCTTGTGATCGCTGCATCAAAGATCTGAATCGCCACAAAGAGGTAACGATTCTATCACTGACCATGCTCATTCGTGAGGATCACTAAAGGAAAATTTTTGTTTTCCGCTGCGTTTAGATCGCAATTTTCCTTCAGTTTTCTACCAAGAACTACGTAGCTTTGAGTTCTCCATCGCACCCAGGGATATGTAGAAGCGAGATTCACCATCTCGTCAAGCACTTTAATAAAAAACCCAAAAACATCTTTGTCTTTCTGAGAACTATGTAGCTTTGAATTCCTCATCGCACCCGAGGATACCTAGAAGCAAGACTCACAATCTTATCAAGCACTCTAATAAAAAAAAACTTATTTTTAGTCCTTTTTCCCTTTGTAAATTACTTTTAATAATAAGAAGAACACAAATAACATCACGTTAACACTCTTATTCGTAAAGCTGGCTAAATGGTCCCCGTTGAGTACAACAGATGTGAGGAGTCATAATACCTTCCCCTTGTATAATCGACTCAACTTTAAAGTACCCAACTTTGAGAAGTACATTGGTCTTAGCTACCCAAGGCTCTATTTGGTGATGTTCTATCGAAAATGGCCTCATATACCAACAACGAGAGCTGATGATTCAGTGTTTTCAAGATAGTTTGAGTGGGGCATCGTTGAGTTGGTACATGGAGTTAGAAAGGAGTCGTATCAAGTTGTGGAGGGTCCCCCCATCTTTTCAGCAGTCATCATTTCCAGCCTCATACTATCCTTATGTGGAAGTGGCATCACCAACTTCATATAGGCAACAAGTAATGCATAGATCGTCGTACCAACAACCATGGACCACTCCTCATTCAAATCGGCGAGCCCAGGGCCAAGGATATCAAAATCAACCTAATCTAATTCAATTTCTATGACATATAGTCAACTTTTTCCATATCTAATTCAAAGTTCAATGGTGGTTCCCAGATCTCTCAAGCCATTGCTACAACTTTCCCACTCGGGTATGATCCTGGTGTGCAGTCTGAATATAATGTCAGATCAACATGGCACTCAATTGTGGATTGCAGAGCTTTCAAAGCTAAAGTACAACAGTTGATCGACAACAAGTACTTATCATTTCTAGAAGGAAACCTGTTGGTGAATGACAACCCCTTGCCCGAATAAGTACGAAGACTTCAGGGAACACCTCATAAAACCAATGGATCAAACAGGAAGTTATCCACAATGTTGACGATCATTAGGCTATTTTTATCATTTGCATTTGTAATTTCTTTGTTTTTTAAATTCTATTTGTTGTTAAATATTATTATTTTTAAATGGTAAAACTAATGAAGTGATCATGCATTTTCTGAATTAATCATTTCGTGTTCACTTGTTTTTCTACCCTCATATCGAAAACAAAAAGTATACCAATACTTATCCCATTCACTTATCTTTGTCAAAGTTTTGTTTAAGCAAAGATTGAAGGGAAAATGATGAAAACGAAATACCCAAAATTGCTATGGTATGTTGTCGAATAAAACTTTGTTGATGATGTAAGACATTGTTTCAAATCCCCAAACCTCAAGGAGTTAATGAGGTAATCCATAGTCAACCACTTTGAGCCTAAAAGTTGGAATTTCTTTCGGAACTAAAAAACCCTTAATCTTAACCCAGGGTAAGGTAGTTTTGTTCAATAAGTGTGTCTGTGCATTCAAATTCCAAGAGAATTAGTCCATCTATACACCATCCAATAAGAGGTTCAACCACATGTTCTTCTTCCCACACATCATGAAGTATCGAAGAAGTCATGAAAAGCCAAAAGGTTTATAATGATTGTTCCTCACCAACCATTAACAAGGCAGTCACAACCTTTAAAAAAAATAAAAAGCCCGCCAAGTCAAACACCATAAAAAACAGCTTAGGAAAAAATTAAGACATCGTAGTGGACTGGAAACTTCAAAGAAGCGGTCCAAAAAAAAATTAGGGATAAAAAAAAGCAACAATAAGAAAAAAAGAGGTCATCAAAATACTCAACAAAAACAAGACAAGATTAGGTG
Organism: Lathyrus sativus; assembly: GCA_963859935.3. Classification (NCBI taxonomy): domain Eukaryota; kingdom Viridiplantae; phylum Streptophyta; class Magnoliopsida; order Fabales; family Fabaceae; genus Lathyrus; species Lathyrus sativus. The sequence continues at coordinate 264,392,115 of OZ012739.1, read as the reverse complement.
ATCATCATATCAAGAATCAAAGTATCACTAAAATTCTTGACAAAAAATATATTTGTGATCATGAAATAAAAGTAGGTGAATGTCACCTCAAACAAGAAAAACCTCATTGATTCTAAAACCATCACATCTTCACTGTAAACATCATCTTGGTAGATGAATGCATGGGTCGAATTAACTTAATGTAGAGTTGGATATCATCAAGGAGAATGGGTTGGGTTAAAAACAAATTTTAAGCCTTATACCCTTTTGTTTCAAAAATCATGAACTAGGTCACGTTACAACCCTCAAAAGACCTAATTGAAACAAGGTTTATTTTGAAAGCATGTTACGACAAAGTTGCGTTAACTTGACTTCGAAGATCTTTGCTAATCATTTGTATTGATTACATCATTTTTCATACTAAGAATGTCTATATCAACATTTGTTCATGATCACTAACTCACTCATTGTATATCACCTAATCATCTTAATAATGATTTTGATTTTAAAACTTGTATGAGCATTGCATTAGAATTACCATTCTAAAGGAACAATTTTATATGCAAGTCAATGCTTAGCATCAAGGAAGTTCCAATGATGAGCAATCAATGAGGAATTTTGTAAGTAAATGCGCAGTCTCTAAAAGGGGGTGTCATACCCTAATTTTTGACCCTAAAATTCCACCTCTTTGTGAATCATCTTGCATAGCATCTTCAAGACATTTTATTTTGTGTGCGTGTTTATCATGACTAACCAATTTGTGCAAGTGCAGTGATTTCGAGCGTAGATGGTACAGGTTTTTTCAGGCAAGCATTTTAGGATATGACCATTCTAATTCAAGGATCATAGGGTTCTTACTGGTTTGAATCTTCTAAGATTGACTCAATTGGTTCCTTCATTGGAACTAGGGTTTGAGCATATTCTTATCAAGGATCAAAGTCATTTTCCTCAAGATTTCTCAGAAGTTTCATTAGGGTTTTCTTCCATTAGTATTGAGCATGGGAATTTGAGGATTGTTATGGTGCCGTATAAGTTTGTTCTTGAAGATATAGTGCATTGATCTCCAACTTGAGTTTGTTAGGCCTTAGTGTATTATGATTCGGGCCATGGTATTTCAAACTTAATTGCAATATGATGTTTGTCTTGGACATATTATTCTTTGAAGAAGTTTGGCCATCGTTAAGAGTTTCAAGGCTTCATCAAAGTATTCAAATCAAGGTTTGCAAAACGTTGGCTTAATAACATTATCATGATCACTATCTAAATGTCCAGTTTACAAATTCAAAGGATTGGTTTGGCATAATTTTCATGTTAAGTTCTAAATTGCTTTCAAATTCATGATCTTTACAAAAATGCAATATGATTTCATCCCAAAATTACAAATTTCAAAGATGGCATGTCAAGCTCAAAGTACAAAACACTAATTCAAATAGGTAAAGTGCGAATCCAAGAAAGTTACAACATCCTTCCCTTGTTTTACAATTCAAAATTAAGGATATACAAATTGGATTAGAAGGACTTCGCATGCTCTAAGAAATTCAAAATTTAAAAGTTCAGGGACAAAGGTTTCGTGTCATTACATTAAGAAGACTTGAATCACTAATTTGATGTGCTAATTATTTCAAACCTCATGCTCCTCATAAAAGTTCAAGATTTATCCTACTCCAAGGTTCAAAATCGAAATTTAATCAAGATTGGATTCATAAGATTCAAAGAGTCAACTTTTTTACAAAATACAAGATTAAAAGACTTTTATAAGTCAAGACAATTCAAAATCCAAATCCATCCATATTGCATTCAAATATTGGAACGTTACAGGATGAGATGTTACATTACAAGGCATAGAGAAATATTTTCCTAACAAGCTTAAGTTCAATGCCTAAAAAAGGGAATAAATTTGTGATAGCTCTTCTTCTAACATTTTCCACATCACACACATCATTCTCTTCTTTTCCTCTCTCTTTCCCCTTTACAGGAACCGAATCTTCTTCCAATGGCCGACCAACTCACCAATGAACAGATCTCTGAGTTCAAGGAAGCTTTCAGTCTATTCGACAAGGATGGAGATGGTTGCGTTACTACTACAAAGGAGCTCGAAACTGTTATGCGATCACTTGGTTAGAACCCAAGTGAGACCGAGTTGCAGGACATGATAAACAAGGTTGATGCTGATGGAAACAGTGCCATTGATATTCCTGAATTCCTCAACCTTGGCCTGCAAGATGAAGGATACTGATTCCTAGGAAGAACTTAAAGAAGCTTTTCGAGTGTTTGACAAGGATCAAAATAATTTCATCTCTGCAGTTGAGCCCCGTCATGTTATGACAAATCTCATCGAGAAGCTGACTGATGAAGAGTTTGACTAGATGATTCGTGAAGCTAATGTTGAGGGTGATGGTTAGATCAACTACAAGGAGTTTATCAAAGTCATGATAGCTAAGTGAGAAATGAAAGGATCGATCAAAACCATAACCAAAATTTGAAAAAAAGCACATAAACAATATTGAGAATAGAGCATACCTTCATGTAGCCCTTCGTGCTTCAAAGGATGCGGTTATACCAGATGTTTGGAATGTTCTGGACAAAATAAAAAAGTTTTAGCAAGAATCAATATCATCAAATATTTCCAAAAACATAATGGTCACATGCTGAATCGAAAGAGGAAAATCCCAAACATGTTTCAGACACATTTAACTAGAAGTAAAAACATATCATCACAAATGACAAAGAATCAGCAGCATTTCATCGAATTTATTTCGAAATCAAGAATTTAAATTAGTGAGCCTATATAAGAGGAGGATCAACACAAAGTAGAGGACATCATTTTTACACCAGAAAACTCATTCACATAAACCGCTAGAAATCCACATAAAATTCAAGCACCACACACACGGTTGAGAAAGGAGACATACACCCGCATCACAGAGGAATGACCCAAATTGAAATTGCCACAACAATAAGTTGAGACAACAACAATAACAAGAAGAAGATAGAAAAACGGAGGAAAATATTTGTGAAACCACAAACCTGCGCATCGGAACAGAGAATGAAAGTTAGAATCGCACAATAATCAATCTACCTCGCTTCGATCCAACGCTGCAAACCGCTGTAAGTAGTTTCTTTGCTTTGATTGTTTAGAGTTGATGATTATTGCTGGAACGTTGTTGTTTGTCCTCTTAAAATTGTGAACTTTGGCGGCGTGGCGGAGTCATCGTGGCGGAGCTTCACTTTCCGTTGAGGCGAATCGCAGAGGAAGATGCACACAGGTGTATCGCAACAAGAAGGATAGGCTACCGGTAATGAGAATGGGAACGAAGCTTTTTGCGAGAGAGACAAAGAGAGAACACATGTATGAAGCTGTTTTTACTGAACTTGTTGAGACTCATCCACTTCCCTTTCTTAAGAGGAGTTTCACGGGCTTAAGGCTTCGACCCACCCTTTTCTTTCTTTTCTTTTTTTGGTCACAAGGGCTTTTGGTGCAAGCCCATATTTGTTTTTTTTATGTGTCCATCAACCTTTCTTAGCACTCTTTGGGCTTGTGGGTAGAGCCCGTGTTTTTTTCCTCCTAACTCTCTCTTGTTTTACACCTTCTAATTTTTTTAATGTTTTAAGTAACTTTAATTTATGCATCGATCCTAATTGATTAGTCAACTCTAATTAATTCTCTAATTGAATTTTTAAAGATCTAATTGGTTAATTAAATCTCTAATTGAATCGAACCTCAACAAATCGTGATGTTTATCTTTGACTAATTATCGTCAATTTCTCGTAAGGTTTTGATTATGATTAACTAAGCCTGATGTTTGTTTCTGATTGATTTTGGTTCTTAGGTTTCCTTCATGGTTTTCCATTAAGTGATCATTTATTGATCACTCAATGCTAGATAGACTTTAGAATAACTTTCTTGCATGTTAACAGTAGGCTAGAAACTCCCCTCTCAATTTTGACTTCATGGTCAATCTTTGCTTGACCACATATTGTGATTGCCTACTTGATATTTATTTATAGCCCCTTAAATCTTTATTATTGCACTTGTCTGTATCCAAGGGAAGAATCTGTATGCGACTTTATAGTCATACACATTGCATTTCATCAGCATCATATACCCTTTTACTATCCCTAAATCCTTCAGGTCGATCAACTTAGTACATCCTTATATCCTCAGGCTAGGTTCCTTAGGATTTCAACTTTAGACAACTTACAGATTGAGTTCCCTTTCTCCCATGAGAGAATTAGACACTAGTCATCTATATAGTTGAGATATAATTCTCCTACACCATAACATAGTCGAGAAATATGTAGAATCTTTTTCGCTTGAGAGAGGTATGTGGCATACTCGTCAATTTTATATCCGAGTTGGAGCCCTTCTCCCAATGCAAAGTAAAGATCGTCTTCCGCATGCTTGTGGTGGTTTAAATTGAGTATTATCCTTAAGATGACAACTTGTCTCTTCTCCTAAAATCAATCAACAAACTTTTATCCACCCTTTTAGGGGAACTACGAATGCTCTGATTCCATTCCTTCCAGGATATGTGGGCACGAGATGCGATGTCTTGGTGAGCATACTTAGAAATAAACCCCTAGGTCATTCCCTTAGCAGACAAATAACAAATAACACAATAAGACAAGAGGTTCCTATAGAGTACTACAAATGTTTATGATTCTAAGACCTTCCCTAAGTATAACCAACCCCCGAACCTTAGATCCTCTAGCATTGCATTGCATTGCATACTCATGGGTTATTCGCTCTTTTTTCCTTCCCTTGGATAAATTAAAGATCGGTGGTGAATAATTATTTGCAATTCAAGTTAATCAATAGCTTGATATTTGATTCTTACCGCGACAAGGGGTGAATTAGATTTATTGGACTTTTCTCAATTTGCAATGTTAGCATTGGTTTTGTTATTTTTTCAAAACTGAAATAAAAATAAATGTGCTTAAAAATAAATCCAAAAAGTAAATGACACAATGATATACCGGTTCCCCTTACAATCTGAGAGTAATTCAATCCTCTCACTCCCTGTGAGAGATTTTCCATTATGTCAGATCTTTGTGCAAGTCTTCCTTTAAGACCTATCTTACAATCTTCTAACTTAAGAAACACAAGACAAAAATAAAATAATCATTTCTTTTTCAGTCTCTTGTTTCCAACAATCCTGGACAATATGGTATACACAAATCTGAGTTTATAACAAAAGTTATAGTTCTTGAATCAATTATGTATTAATTTATTTTCTCTTTGTATTGATCACAATGCAAACATATACACCTAAGCGCTCAGAATAATATGAATGAAACTTTAATGAATATGTATGAAAGTTCTTGCATAAAGTTTCATATTTGAGAGTTTAGAAACTTGTTTGGATTATGAGATGTGAAAGTTTTATATCAAACAATCTATTTTGAAATGTAAAAGTTTTGTGTCTAAGAGTTTCTTTTTAAAAAACTGAAACCACATGAATATATACATGCAATATACCATTTTTAAAGAGTGTATATTCATGAAACATTACCATGTTTGAAGTATGAAAAATAAAAAATGTTGGAATCAGATTTTTCATGAAAAGTGTCACTGCTTCAGTGGTAACTGTAACACCCCACTTCCCGTATTAAATAAAATATAAATATAATAATAATAATCAGAGTTTTCACCAAAAAGTGGGATATCACATCTCCAAATTTTATAAAAATACTTTATTCATTCTTTTCAAAATAATACAGCGGAATTTGTTTCATAAAGTAAAATACATCAAAACATGATACGTCACAGGATTTCAACACGTTTGACATAAAACAATTACAACACCCATATCCCGTGTTACGTATCAGAGCATCCTAGACTCGACGGTCACACCAATATCCAAGCTAGCTAAACACCTGGATTATCTGTACTTCTGAAGAAGCACAGACCACAACAACAACAAAGGGGTGAGAAATAATGATCAGAATATAATGGTAATGTAATACATGTAAATAAGGTAGTAAAACACACCAACACACCAATATTCACCCCCAACAACTCCATATGACGAACCTACTGTTCAAATTACAATATAACATATTATAATGCAAATATGCAACTCAACACCATGCATGCGGTACCAACTCATTGGTTCATTCAATCGAACCTGGATAGATCACTTACGCTCCTCCTGAGACATGATCTATCCCCCACCATTCTCCACAAAGGAGTACGGATGAATCACTTACGCTCCTCCTGAGACATGATTCATCCCACCAAAACACCATGATATGCACACACCAATGCATAACTAATATATTTAGGCACTCAACGTGCACACGATCCTCCTGATCATATCATCATACATCAATGCATATATGTACAGATATAACATACACCAACACCATATAATCAATTCACACAGTGAGCAATCTCACATTCTAACACCAAGTATAAACACATCCCAACACTCGGGGAATACACGATCCTACTGATCACTGCACCATAATCATATACATGATACACCCATCATTCATTTTAATTAAATTAGATATTAAACGAGTTCACACTCTAACACCATATATAAACACATCTCAACACTCGGGGAATACACGATCCCACTGATCACTACCCACATATATATCAACTAATTGCCCACCAGTCATTATTACGGGAAACATGTACTATCACCGAGTACACAAGTTAATTCCCACAGTCATCATTCATACATGGCATCAAGGCCAAAGGAATCACACAAGTGCAGAGCTCAAGGCCAAAATATCACAACACTCATATTCTGGTTCTGCTACGTTCGCTGACATTCGCCAGGCGAAACTTCGCCAACACTCGCCAGGCGAAGCCCAGCGAATGCTGCAATTCATCAGTTTCCTCACAATTCTGCAGTACTATTCTAGGCCAAATTATGCCTATCATCTCAACTCAGATTCCCCGCCTATTCTAGTACCAATCTTGCCTATTACCGTAAGCAATCGGTTTCTAATTCCTATTCCCAAAATCATCACCTACACACTTTATCGATACCTCAAAAGCCATACAGAACTTTCCCTAAAAACTGTAAAACACCCTATATGCCCTATATGCCAAATCAACCCAAACCACCAATTCATTAACATTGACTTATACTCCATCACTATCAATTACTAGTTATCATCAAACACAAACACACCAATAAACATTATACTTACCAATTATCCTATACTTCCTACTCTAGAACCAACATTACGGTACATTACCGACACTTCAGAGTCACTCTGAATCTCACCAAGGTCCTAACCATAGTCATTAACGACACTATAGGGAAACAACACATAATTTTCCCCAAAGCTATAATCATGGTCATTACCCACACTACAGTAACAACACAGAATCTCACCAAAACTCTATTTATATTTACTATCAACACTGCAGTAACAACATATAATCTCACTAACATCGCCATAATATATATACACTAAATTCACCAATACCAATCAACAATTCATCAATATCAAGCATCAATTTAGCATTAGCAACAACAATAACAAGCATGCCAATATAAAACTTCATAGATCGGAATTTTCCTGCGGGGTTAAGGACTCCCCTCTACCCTATACATGTATATACCATCCCAATCAAGTTTCTCCCCCCTTACCTTGTTAATCGGTTGATCGATGAAAGAACCCTCCAAGGTTTGGCCAATTCTGATTTTCCCCTGTATCCTTCGTTCTTTGCTCCCTTTTCCATTCCCTTTTCCGTTCTCTCCTTTCTATCGTTCTTTTTCCACTTTCTCTAACTTCTCACAATGTATCGTAAAACTACTAATCCCTCACGTTTCTATTTTAATTCTCTAATCCCAATAATAATAATAACTTAATAATAATAATAATAATAATAAATAATAATAATAATAATAATAGTAATAATAATCCTATTATTATCTCACCAAAATAATAATAATGTTAATAACTTAATAAAATAATAATAATAATAATAGTAATAATAATCCTATTATTATCTCACCAAAATAATAATAATGTTAATAACTTAATAAAATAATAATAATAATAGTAATAATAATCCTATTATTATCTCACCAAAATAATAATAATGTTAATAACAATAGTAACTATAATAAATATAATAATAATAATAATAATATTCCCACCAATATCAATATTATACACTATATTATTATATTCACCAAAACACCACCAATAATCCTCCCATATCAGGGACACCCACCAATAATAAAATTCATACCGATGATAATAATAATAATAATAATAATGATAATAATAATAATAATAATAATAATAATAATAATAATAATAATAATAATAATAATAATAATAATAATAATAATAATAATAATAATACCACCAATATTACTATTAACTATTATATTATTATCTCCACACCACCAATGATCCTTATATATCAAGGATACTCACCAATCACATACCAACACACCCCACCTAAGGGCACACCAACATAAAATAATTAAATTAACACCAAAATGACTAAATAAATAAAATGGGTGTTACAGTAACCAGTTACCAAAATGGTGTAACTGGTTACACCTGAAGCGGTATAACAAAAAAAATAATTTTTTTGTATGTGTAACCGGTTACACCTGACATTACAACACAAATTCAAATATTCATTTGTGTAACCGGTTACCTGAAATGGTGTGATCAATTACACCTAACATGTTTTTGAAAAATACTTACAAATTAAGTTTCAAACATGTTCCGCACGCCGTTAAAATGAATGTATGAACTAAGATTAAATGATTACGATAATTCTAATCAATTAAGAATATATATATATATATATATATATATATATATATATATATATATATATATATATATATATATATATATATATATATATATATATATACACACACACACACACACACACACACACACACACACACACACACACACACACACACTTGAATTGTAAAATATACTCAACCATCTTGATTCTTCCATTGAATTTCCAAAGCTTATGATCATTTGAACTTGATTGCTCTAGTCTTTAAGCTTTGACTTCTTTTTGTTGATGTGTTTGTCTTTATCAAAATTATAACCAATGAAAAGAAGAAGTCTTCTTCACAAATTCAATTATTCATAAATGATCTAATCTGGGGAAAATCATCTCAGAACTCTATCAACCAGGGGAAGATCACTTAAAGGTTATGTTGATCAAGGGTAAATCCCATAAAAGCTCAGACAATATGGGGTAAATCATTTCAAGACTCACTCAATCTAGGGTAAATCGCTTCAAGGATCATATTGAGGCAAGCCACCTCAAGAGCACATGGAAGCTAATCACTCCAAGAGTTGTTTAATCAAAGGCATGCTACTTCAAGATTCAGCATATTAAGGTAAGGCACCATGAAGGTCATATTATGGCAAGCTGCGTCCAAACTCCTTTCGAGGTAAAATTCTTCAAAGACATGACAAACTGGGGTAAGATGAGTTATATAGGGGCAAGTCCTCTCCATACCTTCAAGTTGCCCAAGCAAACATTGTCTTATATCAGCAATCGTTGAGTCCTTGCTAGCACCCTATCCTATAACATTTACCTTTTGATAAGGAACCTTGCCACAAAAGAATCTTTACATTACCACCACAGGGACAATTTTGAAAACCTTCAAGTTATTGCATTAATCATTTTCATACATTAATCATGTCGCTTAGCTCTAACATCAAGCTATGCATCTCATCTCATTCACCGGGCATGCCCCATATTATGAATTTGGCATCATCAGAAATCCATGTAACACAAGCATGAAAGATCAAACAACAAAAGTCCAATCTTACTTGGTACCTTAAAAGGCCCAGCCTTCAGTTGCACAACCCGGAATATATATATATATATATTACATGCATTGATCATTTATCATGTCATGCATCATATGCATCATCGCATACTACATGCATAAAAGTCAATCTCATATCATGCATAACAAGATTCGTGAGTGGCGTTCACCCTCATTCCTAAATACTAGTACTTGTCTAGCAAAGTTGAAGCTCTTCTAAAATATGATGCTTATTCGGAATTTGTCAAAACTAAAGACCAGTTCTCGTTTGCCAGTTCCTTTTAAAACCAGTTCCCATCAGACAATCTAATATCTTTCACCAGTTCCCATTTGATAGCATATTTGAAAATCACTTATCGTCTGACAGTAAATCAAAAACCAGTCTTGTCTGGTAGACTATTCAAAAGTTAATCCCCATCTGACAGTAAATAAAAAAATAGTTCTTGTATGGTAGATATTGCACCCCAAAGTTTTACCCCTTAGATCTTTATCATCATTCTAGGTTCATCTTCATCTGTTTATCTAACCTTAACCTATTTCGAGTTTGTCTTTGTTAAGTTACAGGTGAATTAGGGTTCCGTACAGTCAGAAATCGAGGTTTCAATGGTTTAATCAGTCAATATTGGATTGATTATCCATGAAACAAGTATCCACATCATCAAAGATACTACACTGGGTCAAGTATGAGTCCAATTCGAGTTTGTCACCCAAAGATCAAGAACAGTGCAATCCAAGACACCCGATTAGGGTTTCTGATTAGGAAAAGTCAACTATAGTTTGAATTTTGATTTAAAAGGTATTACAATGATGGATTTATGGTCCATGAAGCTCATATGGGTTAGGGAAGTCCACTCAAGAAGTTTCAAGGCCTCAGAAGACCCAGGACACCAACAGTCGATTCAGAGGTTTTCGATCGTTCGGTTCGTCTAACTGAAAAGTCAACCCATTGACCAATAGAGTTTTAACCTAAAATTGAAGCCAAATATGTTCCCAAAATCATTTTATATCTAATAATTAAGTTTTGTGACCAATTGATCAAGAATTGAGAAGTAATAAAAAAGTTGGGGAATTAAGGTTTTGAAAAAGGGCAAAACCGTAACTCCTTAACCACACAAGGGTTTTTGACCTAGTCTTAAGAGGAATGAGTTCCTAACATAAACATAAATATTATATTACCTAATTGAGGATTTCTAAAAAGTGCAAGTGAATTTCATAACTCTTCCTAGTTAGAGAGAACCAAGGTCCACAAGTTGGCAAAAACTCACATTGGCAAAACCAGGTCAGCATGAGTTTTTTGATTCCAAAACCTCTCCAAATCGATGCTAATCAAAGACTAAGCCTCATTTATGATGTTTATATTGATAATGAACATTTGTACATCAATTCCCACGAAAATGGAACAAAGATCAAAGGAAATCATTATTTAATGCAAGTTACAAAAGTGAATAGTGAAGAAAGAGAAAAAAGGTGGCTACCCTTGTCAAATCATCAATTTTAATTCAACAAGTCACCTACTATCCTATCAAGCATGATGAAAAAGTCTATGGGTTATGGAGAATGTCTTAGTATAGTTACTTAAAGACAAAGATGAAGATTGCATTGAAAAACTCAAAGATTTTCATGATGGAAGGTTAAAATTGACAATTTGCTTCACTTTTGCCCATACCTTGATCCAAGACCTTTGGCTATAAATAGAACTCACTTAATACATAATAAACACACAAGCTCCATTCTAGAAACTAGCTAGAACTCTCTTCCTTACACAATCACAAGTTCTTGTAAAATCTCATTAAGTTTCCAAATCCCTCAAAATATGCTTTTGCAAAACACCTTTCAAAACCATTTCCAAACTTCTTCCAACTCAAGAAACACTTCAAACACATCAAATATGATGTATTTAAGCTATCCAAATCACTTCCATACTTATGTAACAAGTTTCTAGTGAGTTGTTCTTTGAAATCTTTGGATTTTGGAGATTTTCCTTCATTTACAAGGCATTTCGTCTACTAACTTGCTTGGAGGTTGTTTGGAGCATCTATTCATCATCCTAGGAACATTTGTAGATCTTGGAAGAGCTCTCAAGATCTCTGGTTTTCTTATTGCTTAAGCTTGCTTCAAGAGGTAAACCTAAAACTCATAAATGTGAACTTTCCATTTGCATTTCACATGCTACCATGACTGTTTTTAGGGTTTTTACCATGATGTTCTTAAACTTTTTCAACTTGTAACTTGATTTTTCTTGTGAGATTTATCTTGTATTATTCATACATATTTATTAACATGTTTAAATAATCAAATTTGTTTGATTCATTGTCTTACCATGTGCATTTTATTCTTTTTATCATTTAGATTTTTATGTTTTGTTCACAAACTTAAAAACCATATAACTTCTCCATTTTAAATCATTTTTAAGTGGTTATTTTTGCAAAATTCTTGTGTTGTAACATATTTCTATATAATGTTTAAAGAATTCTAAAAATCATATTTTAGAAACACTTTGTATTATGAGCAAGTTATAACCCATTTTAGGGTTTTCACCCTCCTATCTCTCATTCTTCATTTCAAAACTTTAATTCCATTTGAGTTTAATTTGAAATTGACATGAACTTGGCTTGTTAGCTCCCTTTGAACTTGAGTTTGAATTTCAACTTTTCTTGTAAGCATTTAAGTGGTTCATCTTTAAAAACTTGTGATTGTCCCCATGAAGTTTTGAATCTTTTGTTTACATTGTTGTGACATTGTTTGATTGTCTATACTTATTTGTCATCAAATGTATGATGTTTGCTTATGTGGTTACATATGATATCCTTTACCTTTACCCTTTATCCTAGCCTTAGGATCTGAGTCGCCGTACTCATGTTTAGCGTCCCGCCGTGGACATTTTCTATCATAATTTGCAACTTAGGATTGGAGTCGCTGATCAGTGCATCTTTATGCATATTTTCCTATATTTTTACTTAGGCATTTCTTTACTTTATTTTGATTATTTTTATGTTTTATTATATTTTTATGTTTTATTTTATTTTTGGTTTAATTTGATTTTCGCATTTTATTTTTCAGCTTTAGCAGTTTGCACGGAAACGATCATAACTGGAGTTCCGAGAATCCGTTTGAGGCGTTCTAATGATCGCCGGAAAGCTAAGAGAGAGAGCTACGACTTTCGTGTTGGAGCCGAAGTCAAATTAGGAGCACATTTTCCCAGAATATTCGTCAAAGTTAAAGCATTAGGAATTTGTTTTAGTTTCGGGTCATTCAGAACCGGGCCTGGGTTATGTATTTGACCCAGTTGGGTTGTTTTGGTTTTCCCCTAATATACCTAGCAGCCAAAACCATTGTTCACGTACCTTTTTACATTTGAGACAATTTTTCATAATTTTTCTTACGCTTGAAAAGAACAATGGAGAACTAATTTCTTTGGAGTCGGTCTACCGCAATTCAGGTTCTAACACTTGAGATTGTTATAATGTTAATTTTTGTTTAATTCCGTTCAATGATATTCCATATTCTTGTATGCTTAATTCAATTGCATGAAATATATTGATTCAATTTGGTTGATTGTGTGATCCTAACATAGACACTTTTACGTTTGCTTAATTTGTTTTTGTGTCTGAATAATCATGTTTGCTTAATTCATGAAACTTTATACCGTTTGCTTAATTCGGACAATAGGATCATACATCTTGCAAACCTTATCGCGCTTATCATTGAGTTTGTATCTAGATAGGAATGAACGCTTAGGATATTAAAATTATAACAATCGATGATAGTAGGAACTGAATCGGTAGATTGACTTATTTCATAATCACTTATTTCACAACAGCTTATTTCAATAATCACTTTTTTTCTAAAATCAAAACCGACCCCCCATATTTCGTTACTATAATTGGTTATTCCTACAAGAATCCTTGAGAACGATATTCTGAGTTACTGTCGATGTACTGCATTTTTACAAAAACACTCGTTTTGATCTGCGCGCGACAACAGATCAAATTGGCGTCGTTGCCGAGGATTCTTATCGTTATTAATAGTTATTAGAGTCATAAGTTTAGTTTTGTTGCGCTTTGGCCCTAGGTTCCCAACGTTTTTGGCCTTCTCGCGTCTAGAGTGTCGCTACTGCGAAAATCGGCGCCGGCTGACAGAAGAGTCGCCACCGTGCGTTATTTATCTCAACGGAGGGAAAGGAAACGCTCGAAGTAAACCTCGCAAAAAACGGGGAAAGGTATGGTCATCACAACCAAAACCTGGGTTCGGGAGTCGGTTACGCAAGGGGAAGGTATTAACACCCCTCACGTCCATCGTACTCGATGGGATCCACGTTTGCTTGGGTTGTCTAAAGGATGCAAAAACAATCTATCTACGGCTTCTAAATCTAAACGGAAGGGAATTGACTCGATAGAGCATCGCACTCTATGCCTACGTATTCTCAAGAGAGAAAGTCAGAGTCAACGTAGTTGGGGACTATAGGGAAAATTGGCTCTCCAAGACCTCGCGTCTTGTGCCTACGTACTTCCACACTGCATGGAAGATCAGAGCTTTACGTAGTTCAGGCTAACTACGGCTAAACAGGGTATTCCCACACAGCAGTGAGAAATCAAACTGGTTTTACAGGGTCGGGAACCTATGGGAAAAACTATGGTCCGGTCTCAAATGCACTCGGGCAAGAGAGAAAAAAGGGTAACAATTAGTCGTCAGCGGGAAAGTCTCGATCGCACAGCAGCGAGAGAACAGGAAGTCAGTTGTTAGTATGCTCGCTAGGATATCGCATCCTATGCCTACATATTCTCGTCTGGTACGAGAAATCAGAGCAGCTGTAGTTCGGCTACTTCGGGACCACAACTCAAATCTCGTTTTATTAACATTCTGAAAAATGATTACAATGATTGGATACTGAAAAATAAACTCTTAGGAAATACTATCCTATCCACCTGTAATGGAAAAAATCAAATGAAAAAGAGTCCCCTAACAAGTGGACTTTTAAACTATCCCTAAAATAAAACTCTATGAAGAAAATACTCTCTACAAAAATATTAAATCTACCTTAATATTTTTTCTCAATATTTCTTTTCCCTTTTCTTTTTTTCAAAATATTTTTCCTCTTTTTTCCACATTCTTTTTCAATATTTCTTTTTTCACTTTTCTTTATTTCTTTTTTACTTTTCTTTTTCAACAATTCTTTTATTTTGTATATTTCTTTTTTCATGTATTTTTCTCTATTTTTCTTTTTCTTTTTCAATATTTTTTCCTAAAAAACTAAACTAATGAATATGAAGAAAAGAAAATTACAAAATGGGAGGGGGTGTAATCTGCTACAGGGGGGTTACACCAGCAAAAATGATAACAAACTGGGCCCAGCCCATGGTTCAGCAAAAAAGACAAAAAACTGAAACGGAGGGTGCATGTCCAAATGGGGGGGGGCGGGTACGGACGGTAACAAGCTGATGGGCCCGGCCCAATCCAATCATCAGCCTCCTTTCTTTCCATTCACTCTCAGAAACCCTAACCCTTTCTCCTCCTTCTCCCTTGCACTGTTCACAGACGCGCCGTTCCCTTCTCCTTCTCTCAGCTTCTCCTTCGCTCTCTCTCAACCCTAACTCCTTCGTAGATCCACCTCACCACAAGTTCTCTTGCTCAAATAATCTCCACTTGATCATACCATGAATCTTAATCACCTTAGCACTATCAGCGCAATCAAGACCTGTTGGGTGGATCTGGAGATTCAAACTCCTTGAAGATCCTGAGCTTCGTTGAATGCGCCTGAAGAAACTCACGAGGATCTCCGAAGCACAATGTTCTTGCAGATGATACTCAAGAAACTGGAGAGTCATGAAAGTCGTGAGGTTACCGGCCAGATGAAGATCCTTGGAGTTTTCGGATGAAAGAGGACGGATGAAGACTTCTGGATAAAGATCTTGGATGAACGCTCTTGAGTTGTTTTTCGAAGAAGATGGAGAACAGAGTTCTTGAAGAAGTCGGATATTTGTGGAAATTTTATGATGAACCTGATGAACTCAAGAATTGATGAACGTGAAGAATGTTGAACGAAGATCTTTTGAAGAATCTAGCTGAGGCTTCTTGAGGAACGATGAGCAAATTCTGGAAAAAGACTGATGAAGGTTGGAGGATCTGGAAATAGGTTGACGATCGGTGATGGAGGACGAAGTTCGTTGGGGAAAATTCTTGAATGGCGAAGATCTGATGAAGATAATGATGCATTTGTCTAGATTTCTGGAAAATTGTTCTTGGTGAGGATCTGGGAGTTTTCTAGAGATTTGTTCTTGAGGATGAACATGATGATGAGTGTAGATCAGAAATTGGAAAAATCACGGCGGTGATGTTGATTGGATCAGAGGAGGAAGATGAATGTTGATCGGATTCTGGAATTTTTCTGGGTTGTTGGTGTTCTCCGGCGAGATGCACGGTGGCCGGAGGTAGCTGAGGGTCGCCGGAGTTGGTTGGGGGCGGGGGTTGCATGGCCGCCGGCCATGCAACCTGTGAAGGCTATGGTGGAGACATGTGTCACGGTAGTGGAGGGAGTGCCTGCATGGACGCCACGTGTGTGTGCGTGGCAGAGAGATGGAAGTGTGGAATGTGAGGTGTCAAGCGTGAAGTGTGATATGTGGGGTCCCTCCCTGTACAACACGTGGCTCAGACTATATTTATAGCATTGGACAAATATGGACTCTTCTGGAAAAAACGTAAACTGGGCCTTGCAGATTCACTTTGGATAATAAGCCCAAACGAAAATGATGTAATTAGCATGGATTAATAAGAAGAAACATGATTAATATGAATTAACAAAGACTGATTAAGAATTAATGACATGGATTGGTAATGATAATGAGGATTAACTAAATGATGAGTTGATTAATGGCATAAACGAGAACTAAATGGACTAATCCTAGTTAGTTAATATTCTAATTAAAACTAAAACACAATTAATATTCTAATCTATTTAATTTCTACAAAGACTATTAATATCTAATATTCTAAAATCCCTAATTAAAATCTACTAAACTAATTAATATCTATTATTCTAAAAAATGATTAAAATCTGATTTAAAGCTATTAAAACTATAAAAAACAAACTATTAATGTTCTAAAAATGATTAAAATCTATCTAATATATTCTAAAAAGAATTACAATTATTAAAAATATTAAAAACCTATTAATATCCTAAAAATATTCTATATTATCCTAAAATGATTAGAAAATCTAATAAAACCCTAATAATAGCCAATAAAACCCAGAAAAATCACAATAATTCTCGAGGGAACAAAAATAGCATCGAACGACAAATAACACTGTGAGAGCGCACCAAAATAGCCGGTAAAAATAAACGGACACCGAAATATCCCTAAAAACAACAGCGCGAGCAGCAAACACCGGGAATAGCACGACTGCTCAAAAATACGATTCTACTTATCTAAACTGATTAAAAAACACCTGAGACGCGAGACGAGGGCTGTGATCCCGATAAAATCAAAACAAATGAAAAATGCACTGTATGCGATATGCAGATGCGAATGCAGTCATGCGTCGAAACATCAGACCAGATACGGGACCCGGTTGGTCAAATTTTGGGGTGCAACAGTTGCCCCTATTCAAGCGGCTTCGACCTGAATGGGTGAAGAGCGCTCAACCTTCAAACATTCAAAGGTAGATGACGGTTGAATACCAATGAAACCCTGAAATTTGCCAACCGTGAGAATATACTGTAAAACTGCCTGGGGAATAAAATCCAGAACCGAGTCCAGCCATCACGGCAACAAACTGATCAATCATCCGATAAAGAACTCCTGATTTTAACGCCAGTTATCCGCGTGATACCACTGATAACAAACCTGAAGGTTGCAACAAAACATCTGATCTTCTCACATCGCCTACTGATAGACAGGAAGAGAAATGTACTCACATCGTCTAAAGATAGACGGCAAGACACCCAAAATCCATACTCACATCGTCTAAGGATAGACGGAAAGACACCCAAAATCCCGAAGGAAAAAAACTTCAATACTCACATCGTCTAAGGGTAGACGGGAAGACACCCAAAATCCACGAAGGAAAAAAATTCAATACTCATATCGTCTAATGATAGACGGGAAGACACCCTTAAATTCATACTCACATCGTCTAAGGATAGGCGGAAAGACACCCAAAATTCATACTCACATCGTCTAAGGATAGACGGGAAGACACCCTTATCCACGAAGGAAAAAAAATCAATACTCACATCGTCTAAAGATAGACGGAGAAAACACCCATAATCCCGAAGGAAAAACTTCACTACTCACATCGTCTAAGGATAGACGGGAAGACCCCCATAATCCCGAAGGAAAAAAATTCAATACTCACATCGTCTAAGGATAGACGGGAAGACACCCAAAATCCATACTCACATCGTCTAAGGATAGACGGAAAGACACCCAAAATCCCGAAGGAAAAAAACTCCAATACTCACATCGTCTAAGGGTAGACGGGAAGACACCCAAAATCCATACTCACATTGTCTAAGGATAGACGGGAAGACACCCATAATCCCGAAGGAAAAAAACTCCAATACTCACATCGTCTAAGGGTAGACGGGAAGACACCCAAAATCCATACTCACATCGTCTAAGGATAGACGGAAAGACACCCATAATCCCGAAGGAAAAAAATTCAATACTCACATCGTCTAAGGATAGACGGAAAGACACCCAAAATCCACGAAGGAAAAAAAATTCAATACTCACATCGTCTAAGGATAGACGGGAAGAAACCCTGATCCCGAAGGAAAAAAATTCAATACTCACATCGTCTAAGGATAGACGGGAAGAAAACCACCTTCAAAGAGCCACGTCGTCAATAAGAATCGACAATCACGAAAACCAACTTGAAATGTCATCTCATCCAATAAACAGAAAGAAAACCACTATCCGAAAGATCGCTTTGAAACCCCTCAACATCTTAAGATAGCCGAAGAAGACTCGCTGGGGAAACACGCCATCCATATGATCTGACGATAAGAAACCCGCTGAAAAATCACCTGAATCTTCACATCGTCTACTGATAGACGGAAAGAAAACCATATGCTAGAGAAACCCCAACTTGAAACCCCACTGAAGAAAATCATCCAAAACTTCACCTCGTCTACTGATAGACGGAAAGAAAACCATTCAAACTCAAGACGTCTAATGATAGACGGAGAAATCCACTTATTGGAGGAACACATCGTCAATATGAATTGACGGGAAGAAAAGCCTGTCGATACCAGATGACTGATTGATCAAAGCATAACTGTCGTATGATCTGGAATATGAATAAACCGCTGAGTCGTCTGAACACTGCTGCGGGATGAATGCCCCTGAACTGATCACAGAGTAGTTCACGCCTGCCATATGAGGCTGATAGAAAGCCTGGCTTATGCTTCGTATGCATATGCATATGTTTGAATCTTTCTATGACGTAATGCTCCATTCAGGATGGAAATGCTACGCATTTTGAAAATGAAATGCAAGTATGATGCAAATATGATGATATGCAATATGCTAATGCAGGCCCGAGCTGCTGGAGAAAGTTGGGTACAGAAAACCATTTCAGCAAAATAAATGCTGAAGACGAAGCTAACTCCGCTGGGGATAAACCGGATATCACAGAATCATTCCAGCAAAATAAATGCTGGAAGAGTGGACTCAACTCCGCTGGGGAAATTGGGAACTTAACCGAGCACCTCGTTGAAGTAACACCCTGCTGAAGAATATAACTCTACTGGGGAATAGCAGATGTGCCAAGTATGATTGGACTCCTCTGGGGATAGCTTACCCGTGCCAATGAAAAATTGGGCTTTGCTGGAGAAAAATAGCTGGAGTCTTCCTGCGTACTGATGAAGCTCGGATTTGGAAACTGATGCGCCAACACGGATGGGCCTCACAGTGATTGCCAACATGGCTCTAGACTTTTAGGCTATCCGTGATGGGTCAGGTACAACTGACGCTGGAAAACTTCCTGTCTGAATACACAGCTCTCTGGTTGAAGAGTCAAGGGATAGTAACACGACTTCCCGACATTCGTCTCGCACTTTAAGATTGACTAAATCTGCTCGAATAACTCTAAATAACCCTGATGGTACTGAGAAGAACAATCCCTTCGCTTCTGATATGCCCCAGCCTGCGGGACCTCTGTGGGGATAGTCCTCGAGAGGAAGTCTGAAACTCTGTACCCTGACGGTCTGATATGAAATGTGTAACACCCATTTTAATTATTTAGTTATTTTATTATTATTTTAAATATTATATGTTGATGTACCCTTTGGTAGGGTGTATTTGATGATGTTTGGTGGGTGTCCCTGAGATGGGAGGATCATTGGTGGTAATTTGGTGAGTTTATAATAATATAAGAAATAATAGTAATATTGGTGGTGGTATTAATATTATTATTATTATTATTATTATTATTATTATTATTATTATTATTATTATTATTATTATTATTATATTTATGATTATTATTAATATTTGTAGTAATATTATTAATATGGAGAATATAATATTATTATTAATATAGTTATTATATTATTATGATTTTTGGTGTGAATATGATAATATAATGAATAATAGTAATATTGGTGGGGGTATTATTATTATATATTATTATATTTATTAGTATTATTAATATTATTATTATTTTGGTGAGATAATAATATTATTACTATTATTATTATTATTATTATTTTGGTGAGATAATAATATTATTATTATTATTATTATTATTATTAATAGTATTATTATGATTAGTATTATTAATATTAGTAATATTATATTAGTATTATTAATATTAAGATTATTATTATTCATATTATTTTATTATTAGTATTAATATAATTGTTATTATTATCATTAGTATTATTATTATTATAATTATAATTATTGTTGGGTGTATTACTATTATTATTATTATGTTGAATATTACTATAATATTATAATAGTATTATATTATATTATTATTATTATTATTATAATGATTATTATAATTATTATATTAGAATTATTATTGGGAATATTAGTGGTTGAAATAAGTAAAATAAGAGGTGGAAGGGTTATTGGGAAGTTAGAATGGAAATATGAAAAGTCATGATAGAAACCGAGAGGAAGGAAATATGAAGGGGTAGCAAGGAGATATTAGAAAAGTTGGAATAGAGAGAAAAGGGATTACCATAGATCATGGGAAATTGGTGTGATAATAATAATAATAATAATAATAATAATAATATTATTATTATTATTATTATTATTATTATTATTATTATTATTATTATTATTATTATGTTATTTTTATTAGTTATTATTATTATTATTATAATATTATTTTTATTAGTTATTATTATTATTGGGATAGGAAATAAAAAGGAAAATAGAATATGAAGGGGTGGGGGAAGTATTAGAGAAAATAACACGATAGAATGAGGGAAGAGAGAAAGAGCGATAGAAAGAGAGAAGAGGAAAGAACGAGAGAAGTGAGAAGAACGAAGGAAAAAGGGAACGAAGAACGGAAAGAAAAGAGGAGGCCAAGAGACCAAATCCGGGAAGAATTTCATCGATCAACCGATTAACAAGGTAAGGGGGGAGAAACTTGATTGGGAATGGTATATACATGTATAGGGTAGTGGGGATTCCTTAGCCCCGTAGGAATGTATCGTTGATGAAGTTTTATATTGACATGCTATTGATTGTTGAGTTATGTTGATGTTGATGGATTGAAATATGTTGAGTGTTGGTGAATTGTTGTTTTTGGTTAATTTGGCGTATAGGTTGGGTTTACGGTTTTAGGGAAGTTCTGTGTGACCTTTTTGATGTGTCGATAGATTGTTTAAGTGATGACTTTGGAATAATATGTATATGATGATGTACGGATGTTTGATGTTGCCATTGTTGATTGACTGTTGGTGTTGGTTTGGTTTGAGTAAGGTTCAGAGTAACTCTAAGGTGTCGGTAGTGTGCCGTAATGTTGATCTGGAGTAGAATTATAGGAAAATTGATAAGCCTAATATGCATTGGTCGTAATACGGATAGTATAGGAAGTGGATGTTATAGAATAGGCTTGAATCAGAGAAGAGTGAGAATTCTGAACTGTGAGAACTTGAGAAGTCGCAGGCAACTCGCTAGCACTTCGCTTAGCGAGAAGGCAGCGAGCGTTCGCTAGGTGCTCGCCTAGCGAGTGAGGTAGCGAGTGAGTCTAGTAGGTTCTGTTTGCCTTCGCGAGGAGGTTCGCTAAGCGAACAGGTAGCGAGCATTCGCTGGGAGCTCGCCTAGCGAGGGTGTAGCGAGCGTAGCAGAATGGGGTTTTTTTCTATGCTGTTATACTGTGTGCGCTAAGAGTGTAGTGCCCTTGGACTTTGTTGATTATAGGGGAGATGATTGAGTGTTATAGAGTGAGTACTCGGTGATAGTATGTGATTTCCGTTACTAATTATTTAAATGGATAATTAGTTGGTGTATGAATCATGCGGAGCATGGTGTAGTGATCAGTAGGATCGTGTATTCCCGAGTGGTGGGACATGTTTATATCTTGGTGATAAAGTATGAACTTGTTTACTTGGTGATGGTACTCGTTTTCCTTGATATTGTTGGTGAACAATTGGTTAACGTATATGTATGTAGTGATCAGTAGGATCGTGTGTTCCCGGGTGTTGGGATGTGGTTATATATGGTGTTATAGTATGAATTTATTTACTATCTGATTGATTTATATGGTGTTGGTGTAATATATCTACACGTATATGCATTGATGTATGATGATATGATCAGGAGGATCGTGTGCACTTAGTGTGCCTAAATATGATAGTTATGCATTGGTGTGGGCATATCATGGTGTTTTGGTGGGATGAATCATGTCTCAGGAGGAGCGTAAGTGATTCATCCGTACTCCTTGGTGGAGAATGGTGGGGGATAGATCATGTCTCAGGAGGAGCGTAAGTGATCTATCCAGGTTCGATTGAATGAACCAATGAGTCGGTACCGCATGCATGGTGTTGAGTTGCATATTTGCATTATAATATGTTATATTGTAATTTGAACAGTAGGTTCGTTATATGGAGTTGTTGGGGTGAATATTGGTGTGTTGGTGTGTTTTACTACCTTGTTTACATGTATTACATTACCAATATATTTTTGATCATGTTTTCTCACCCCTTGGTTGTTGTTGTGTCTGTGCTTCTCCGGAAGTACAGATAATCCAGGTACTTAGATAGCTTGGATGGTGGTGTGCCAGTCGAGTCTAGGATGCTCTGATACGTAACACGGGATATGGGTGTTTTAATTGTTTTATGTCAAACTTGTTGTAATCCTGTGACGTATCACTTTTTTTTTGTGAATTATAATAATAAAGATTTTACGAAATTTGGCGGATGGCCGAGAATGTTGGAATAATGTTTTCCGCTGTATTATTTTTGAGAATAATTAATAAAGTATTTTTATAAAAATTTGGTGATGTGATATCCCACTATTTTGGGGGAAAACTCTGATGTTTATTTATAATGTTTATATTTTATTTAATTTGGGAAGTGGGGTGTTACAATTGGTATCAGAGCAAGTCGGTCCGTCCGGCCAATGTTGTCTAGTGTTATTGTTTCCTGGTATGCGACATGTGTGTAAAAACACTGTCGGTACATGTTGTTGGTTAACTTCATTGGTAGAAGTGGAATGATTCCAGTGGGGGAGAAGTTGTATTTCTCCGAAAAGCTACAGTGTGGTGGCTTAGTGTGTTGAGGAGTGATATTATAGTTTGGTAAAGATGGTTTGTACCCCATCATGATTTCGGCTGTCTATTAACAAATTGAGGAACTGATCACCCTTAATCTCTTATTAATAGTGGACGAGATTGTGTTGGATGGGATAGACGTATCTTGCAAGCTTGGGTGGCGTGAGCAGTGTATAGTCTTGAGTTAAGCTAAGTGCTTAAGGGATTATTTTGAGGAATTTGGCGTAAGACGGTGTTGAAGTGTCTATTTTGACTGAAACTTGGAATGAGAAGGAAAGTGAGAAAAATTGGGATTTGTCAATTAATTGCGATTGCCGGAGGTTTCCGGATGAGGTAGGTGATTTACTATCGGAGTGTGAAGTAAAGCTCACACGTTGACTTTGTTGTTGGAACGAGTCCGATATTAGTGACTCCATATGGTGTGTTTTCGTTGGGATTGGAGAAGTTGAAGAGTCAACTTGAAGACCTTCTAGGAGAGAGGTTCTTTTGTTTGAGTGTGCTACCGTAATGTGCACCAATTTTGTTGGTTAGACAGATAGAAGGTTTTGTGAAGCTTTGGGTGAACTATATATAAGTGAACAGGGTGACTATCAAGGATAGGTGTTCGCTTCCAAGAGTTAATGATTTGATGGAACAATTGATCGAGGGATGTGAGTCCCTTGGTCATGTGATCTCGAGTAGAGTTCTTGTGGTGGATGGGACGAAGGTCAAAAGTTCTATCGTATTAGGAGGCTCAAAGATCTGCTGTTGAGATTGGAAGTAATTGAGTTTTAAATTATTCATAGATTTAAAATGTGTTGGATGGCTTCCTAAGTATAAAATTGTTGTTGTACGTTAAATTCCGAGATCGCAGCTTTTTACGGAATCGAAATCGGACACTCGGAAGTCGGGTAACGGTCGAAAAGAGGATTTTGGGACTGTCATGTTCGCCTGGCGAGCATACTGGCGAACGTCCATATTCGCTGCGGTGTTCGCCTGGCGAAGGGGTCCTGGGCAGAAAATGTTATTCTGGTGTTTTTGCCGTAACGGGAGAACCGTAACTCGGAATGACGCGCGGTTTGAAGCGTTGGAAAGCTATTTAAATTATCTATGAGATGGTGAAGTATTGACATAGATTTAAGCTATTTATTGATGAAGTGTGTTTGAATGTTGTGGTAAGGACGGGCGGTACGGTATGTGTTCCCGCTATAACTCACAACTTGTTTGTCCACTTGGCATGGGATCTTCTTTAATTATTTATATAAGGCAATGGTTGTGTTAATAAATGATATTTTAAGGTATTCGAAGCGTATAGAGGATTATGTTGAGCATAAGGAACTGGAGTTATCAGTGTTGGAAAAAGAGCGGTGATATACTTCCGTAAGGAAAGTTCTGCCGAATCCGATAGAACTAATTGTGGTGTTTGTGATGCTTGTTAATATAATTAGGGGATTTGCTAAAGACAACTTCAGCGAGTTTCAATTATGCAAAAGGCAACTTGAAGTGTATAAGAGAAATCATCCGATCAGTGATTTAGAGTTGGTTACTATTGTGATTGTACTGGAGTCGGAGTCTTCAAAAGTTCAGACTGAGATCGGAGATGTTTGGTGATCTTAAGAGTTTAAGGTGTTTGTTTAATTTGAATAAGACAAATATGAGGCATAGGAAATAATTGGGACTTCGAAAAGAGTACGACTTCGAGTTGAATTACCATTCGGGTAAAGCGGACATGGTAGATGATGCAGTGAGTTAGAAATATTTGCATATACCGAAGATGATGGTGAAAAGAGTTAGAACTGATTGAGAAATTTCATAATATGCGTTTTGTGAGTAAGGATACTTCTTATGGAGTTAAGCTTTTATTATTAAGATCTGACTAGTGATATCCTTGAGAAGAATCGAGAAAGTCAGAAATCTGGGTTGAATAGTGAATTAGTTGAAATTGATAAATTAGAGTCGAAGAGTGGATTGTCGGGTTTGTGGAAATAATACCACGAGGTGTTATGATAGAGTATGTATATCAGATGTTGTTGAAGGGAGTAGGAGTACTCGTGAAGAAATACATTGAGGTAGATGGAGTATCCATCTCGGTACTATGAAGAAGTAACCGAACTTGAGTAGATTGTTTTTGAGACCACGGATAAGGAGAGGTGGAATATGCTAGTTAGAATTGTCGGAATTCGAAGAGTGAACATCAGAGACTGTTGAGTCTGATGTAGTCGTTAAATATTCTAGAGTGGAAATCAGGTAGTATTTTCACGAAATTGGTGTTGAGATTTCCAAAGAATTTGTAAAGACATAATTTTAATTTGAATTGTTATGAGCGGATTAACTATTCCGTGTTGAGGATATACGAGATGCATATTGAGAAAGTGGTGAAGTTGGATGAGATACTGACGAATATTGTGTCAGATGGAAATTTGAGGTTTATATTGAGATTTTGGAGGGGCTTACAGGAAGCTTCGGGTACTAAGTTGGAGCTGAGTTCGACCTATCATCCGCAAACTGATGGTCAGTCAGAGAGGACTATTGAGTCTGTAGAGAATTGGTGAGAGCTTGGGTGTCGGATCAAGGTGGAGCGTGGGATGATTAATTATCGTTGATTGAGTTACCTATAATAACGGTTACCATCCTAGTGTCGGAATGGCATTATATGTGGCTTGGTGAGATAGGGAGTGTAGGACTCTCCTGTGTTGAAATAAATCGAGTGAGAGTGTTGTACTCAGACTTGAAGATTATACTTGAGATGGCTGAGAAGATCGAGAGGATCCGAGGCAATATGTATTTTGAGGGTCACGCCGGTGACTGGTGTTGGTCGAGCTTCGAAATCTCAGAAGTTCGCACGTGTTCTGTAGTTGTATCAGAGTGGCGCAGCGGAGGCATGGGAGGAGTAACATGTTAGATTATTTTTCCGTTTTCGCTGTGAATTGGCATGATATGTTTCATGTGTCTTAGTCAAGAAAGTACATTGAATCAGGTGGATGATGTACAAGTGAAAAATATTCCGATTGTTGAGGCATTTCTAGTTCGTTTTGGCGAGCGAGGAACAACTCCGAAGGGAGGAGATATCTTTGGTGAAAGTAGTATGGGGAGGTGCTGCAGAAGGCAGTGTGACCTGAGAATTGGAATAAAAGATGCGGGGAGCGTATCCGGAATTATTTCCATCAGATAATTTTCGAGGACGAAAATAATTAAAGTGGGGGAGAGTTGTAACACCCATTTTAATTATTTAGTTATTTTATTATTATTTTAAATATTATATGTTGATGTACCCTTTGGTAGGGTGTATTTGATGATGTTTGGTGGGTGTCCCTGAGATGGGAGGATCATTGGTGGTAATTTGGTGAGTTTATAATAATATAAGAAATAATAGTAATATTGGTGGTGGTATTATTATTATTATTATTATTATTATTATTATTATTATTATTATTATTATTATTATTATATTTATGATTATTATTAATATTTGTAGTAATATTATTAATATGGAGAATATAATATTATTATTAATATAGTTATTATATTATTATGATTTTTGGTGTGAATATGATAATATAATGAATAATAGTAATATTGGTGGGGGTATTATTATTATATATTATTATATTTATTAGTATTATTAATATTATTATTATTTTGGTGAGATAATAATATTATTACTATTATTATTATTATTATTATTTTGGTGAGATAATAATATTATTATTATTATTATTATTATTAATAGTATTATTATGATTAGTATTATTAATATTAGTAATATTATATTAGTATTATTAATATTAAGATTATTATTATTCATATTATTTTATTATTAGTATTAATATAATTGTTATTATTATCATTAGTATTATTATTATTATAATTATAATTATTGTTGGGTGTATTACTATTATTATTATTATGTTGAATATTACTATAATATTATAATAGTATTATATTATATTATTATTATTATTATTATTATAATGATTATTATAATTATTATATTAGAATTATTATTGGGAATATTAGTGGTTGAAATAAGTAAAATAAGAGGTGGAAGGGTTATTGGGAAGTTAGAATGGAAATATGAAAAGTCATGATAGAAACCGTGAGGAAGGAAATATGAAGGGGTAGCAAGGAGATATTAGAAAAGTTGGAATAGAGAGAAAAGGGATTACCATAGATCATGGGAAATTGGTGTGATAATAATAATAATAATAATAATAATAATAATATTATTATTATTATTATTATTATTATTATTATTATTATTATTATTATTATTATGTTATTTTTATTAGTTATTATTATTATTATTATAATATTATTTTTATTAGTTATTATTATTATTGGGATAGGAAATAAAAAGGAAAATAGAATATGAAGGGGTGGGGGAAGTATTAGAGAAAATAACACGATAGAATGAGGGAAGAGAGAAAGAGCGATAGAAAGAGAGAAGAGGAAAGAACGAGAGAAGTGAGAAGAACGAAGGAAAAAGGGAACGAAGAACGGAAAGAAAAGAGGAGGCCAAGAGACCAAATCCGGGAAGAATTTCATCGATCAACCGATTAACAAGGTAAGGGGGGAGAAACTTGATTGGGAATGGTATATACATGTATAGGGTAGTGGGGATTCCTTAGCCCCGTAGGAATGTATCGTTGATGAAGTTTTATATTGACATGCTATTGATTGTTGAGTTATGTTGATGTTGATGGATTGAAATATGTTGAGTGTTGGTGAATTGTTGTTTTTGGTTAATTTGGCGTATAGGTTGGGTTTACGGTTTTAGGGAAGTTCTGTGTGACCTTTTTGATGTGTCGATAGATTGTTTAAGTGATGACTTTGGAATAATATGTATATGATGATGTACGGATGTTTGATGTTGCCATTGTTGATTGACTGTTGGTGTTGGTTTGGTTTGAGTAAGGTTCAGAGTAACTCTAAGGTGTCGGTAGTGTGCCGTAATGTTGATCTGGAGTAGAATTATAGGAAAATTGATAAGCCTAATATGCATTGGTCGTAATACGGATAGTATAGGAAGTGGATGTTATAGAATAGGCTTGAATCAGAGAAGAGTGAGAATTCTGAACTGTGAGAACTTGAGAAGTCGCAGGCAACTCGCTAGCACTTCGCTTAGCGAGAAGGCAGCGAGCGTTCGCTAGGTGCTCGCCTAGCGAGTGAGGTAGCGAGTGAGTCTAGTAGGTTCTGTTTGCCTTCGCGAGGAGGTTCGCTAAGCGAACAGGTAGCGAGCATTCGCTGGGAGCTCGCCTAGCGAGGGTGTAGCGAGCGTAGCAGAATGGGGTTTTTTCTATGCTGTTATACTGTGTGCGCTAAGAGTGTAGTGCCCTTGGACTTTGTTGATTATAGGGGAGATGATTGAGTGTTATAGAGTGAGTACTCGGTGATAGTATGTGATTTCCGTTACTAATTATTTAAATGGATAATTAGTTGGTGTATGAATCATGCGGAGCATGGTGTAGTGATCAGTAGGATCGTGTATTCCCGAGTGGTGGGACATGTTTATATCTTGGTGATAAAGTATGAACTTGTTTACTTGGTGATGGTACTCGTTTTCCTTGATATTGTTGGTGAACAATTGGTTAACGTATATGTATGTAGTGATCAGTAGGATCGTGTGTTCCCGGGTGTTGGGATGTGGTTATATATGGTGTTATAGTATGAATTTATTTACTATCTGATTGATTTATATGGTGTTGGTGTAATATATCTACACGTATATGCATTGATGTATGATGATATGATCAGGAGGATCGTGTGCACTTAGTGTGCCTAAATATGATAGTTATGCATTGGTGTGGGCATATCATGGTGTTTTGGTGGGATGAATCATGTCTCAGGAGGAGCGTAAGTGATTCATCCGTACTCCTTGGTGGAGAATGGTGGGGGATAGATCATGTCTCGGGAGGAGCGTAAGTGATCTATCCAGGTTCGATTGAATGAACCAATGAGTCGGTACCGCATGCATGGTGTTGAGTTGCATATTTGCATTATAATATGTTATATTGTAATTTGAACAGTAGGTTCGTTATATGGAGTTGTTGGGGTGAATATTGGTGTGTTGGTGTGTTTTACTACCTTGTTTACATGTATTACATTACCAATATATTTTTGATCATGTTTTCTCACCCCTTGGTTGTTGTTGTGTCTGTGCTTCTCCGGAAGTACAGATAATCCAGGTACTTAGATAGCTTGGATGGTGGTGTGCCAGTCGAGTCTAGGATGCTCTGATACGTAACACGGGATATGGGTGTTTTAATTGTTTTATGTCAAACTTGTTGTAATCCTGTGACGTATCACTTTTTTTTTGTGAATTATAATAATAAAGATTTTACGAAATTTGGCGGATGGCCGAGAATGTTGGAATAATGTTTTCCGCTGTATTATTTTTGAGAATAATTAATAAAGTATTTTTATAAAAATTTGGTGATGTGATATCCCACTATTTTGGGGAAAACTCTGATGTTTATTTATAATGTTTATATTTTATTTAATTTGGGAAGTGGGGTGTTACAAAGTGCCCCTGCATTCTAGACTTCGGAGAGATACTTTACATCTAATGTTTCTCGAATAAAGAGTAACTTCTGCGCTCTTACGATGGTCTGCCCCAGACTGCAAAGACTTTGCCCCTGATTACCTGATTCAGAGTAATGCCCCTTGACTACGACATATTCACCGAATCTCAACCTGATTTCCCCAGGATAACTGACTTCAAAAGGCTGACCTGACTGGGGATCACGATAATAGCTTGCCCCTGCTCTCGGAACATTCGGGCGTTCTGTATTCTATCCTGACCGTACTTTCCACTGTAGGAAACTTTCCTGCTGTCAAGCGCTTACTCGCAAGTAAAACAAGTTGTTCTGTGTAAAAGACGTATTAATGCAACACATATGATAGTTTTGACATCCAATCTGTTCACTGGGAATAGGAAAAAACAGTTTATGGCATATAATGCACAAAACATTTATCAACATCAGTACCAACATGGTAAGAGGAACCCTTTCAGGAGTCAGAATCGACGCGACCTTTACCGAAGTATGCTTTCGAAATAACCTGCTTCAATTAGGACTTTTGAAGGTTATAACGTGGTCAGGTTCACGGTTTTGAAGGAAAGGATAAAGGCTCAAAGTTTATTTTAACCCACCCATTCTCCTTGATGTTCTCCGATCCTACGTTTAGCTAATTCGACCTTAGCGCTCACCCGCCAGAGGCTGAAAGATAGGAGTGATAGTTCGAGAAACCATGAGTTTTTGGGAGTGACAGCCACTCACTTTTCGTCTTTGACACTTGATGTCACACGACTTGTGTTTCATTTGAGGATTTTTCTTTTGATCCTTTTCATCTTTTTTCCTTGCCCCTAACTTTTGCCTGGACCGACTCTTTTGAGTTCTTTTGGTTTTTTTAAGTCCAACGGGGTGCCCTCATTTTTGCCTAAGTCGATTGTCTTGAAGTTTTGACTTAGCGGGCTTTTGATTTCTCTTTGCTTTCTTTTTTTTGAACAAGTCGTGTGACACTGGTTGTATGACTCTTTGGGGAATAAAGTGACTGTCTCACTCTTGATTTAACCGTTGTGGTTTTTTAGGCACGACCTCTAGAGGTGTGATTGATCCTCGAACGGACATTCCTTTTGCAATTTGGACGCTCGGTCAAATTAGCTAACACCTACCCTGCCCCAGGTTAAGATTGAGGGTTTTTCGTTCACAGAAAGAAACTCCTACTACAAGGCTCAAAGGGGTTGACAAGGGATTATATTCCTTATATCTCCGGTGTTTAGGGATTTGAAACAATGCCTGTACATCATCAGCAGGTTTTACTTCAAAAGCAAACAATCGGAATCTGCACGTCGTTCATTTTCGTCATCCTCCCCAGCTTCCTCTTAACCAGGTGTTGGACATTTGTAAAAACAATTAGTGAACACGAATGGATTTAATCAAAACATGCATATTTATTTCGTTATCATCAATTGAATGAAAACAACAAGTTTTACTAACAAGATTGCATTTTAAACAGGAAAGAAACTACAAATGTAAAGAAATGACAAGATAAAACACAGAAAGATGCCAGCTTCCTAGAACCGGGCTTTCACATCTGTCCTGCTGCTGAACCAGCTATCTTCATAATCAGTTATTAGAGGCAACCCAAAGCTGTCCTGATCTGCTTTCAGCGATCCAACCAAACTATAGAGCCCATTCTCCTCATTCAGATGATTTTGGGCCCTTCCTGCCCGAAGTTGATTGCTGCACTGTCCAATAGGTCCTGTACTTTATACTTGAAGGCCAGACAATCTTCAATGTTGTGCCCCTGTGCTCCTGAATGGAAATCACAGCGCTCCTTGATATCATAACCTGCTGGAGGTGTACCTGTCAGCGGGGCTAACTTCCTCTTCTCAACCGACTGCAATCGTAGCAACACCTGAAGAAGTTCGGCATACGGCATCGGAGGCACCTTAAATACCCTCACCGGCCTCTGACCTTGAGCTCTTCGCTGATTGGGATGCTGCTGCCTTTTCCACTGTTGAGATCGTTGCTGTTGTCGCTGGCACCGGGTTGACTGTTGAACAACCTTCGTAGCCAATACAACATCGGTTTCTTGACTTTCACTGTACTGATCAAGGCACTCCTTATGCTTAGCCATTTTCTTTCTCATATCTGCCCCAGGAATAGGCAACAGTTGTGGGCATGGAGATTCTGACACCATGGAATCTAGGATACGCTTCTGACCTACTGCAGCTTTAGAAACATCTGTCATCTTAACATCGACTGAGACAGGAGCAATACGTACAGCTACACCGCTCGGCGTGAATTCAATATCCTTCGAGTCAATCAGGTCTTGAACATTGCGCTTAAAAGCATGACAACCCTCGATGTCGTGTCCGAGTGCCCCATAGTGAAACTCACATTGCTTACTGGCATCGTACCCATAAGGAAACGCTCCTGTGGGTGGTTCCAACGTTCTCTTTTCAACCTTTTTGAACCTCAATAAAGTCTGGAGGAGCTCAGCATACATTGTAGGTGGCGCCTCAAATATCCTCTTTGGCTTTCCCTTCTGAATCCTCCGTTGAGCCGGGTGCATCTTTTGTTGTTGTTGCTCAGGTTCCACAGGTGGCACGAGCTTTTTCACTGCGGCTTCAAATAGCTGATCATCCTCTTTCCTAAGCACATTCTTGACTACTTCCATGACCAAGCTCATTTGGGTCTTCAGCTGACTATTTTCCTCCTTGAGTATCTTCTGCTCCAGACGCATCTCTTGCATGTCTCTCATCATCTGCCCCAGCTAGCTTCGGACTTCAATCAATTCAACCTGATTCTGTTCCATACCTCTGAAGGAATTCCTGCAACAAACTGGACGATGAGGAAATAAGACCCACGGTTCTGATACACCTGTTAAATGATAATGCAATGCAGAAAGCAAACACATATTCAAAACAAGACAAGGAGAAACTCAAGCTATAAGCACTCAGACGAACATCTCCCACACATGTACAACCAACAAAAGCAGCACGTAAGCACAAATGAGTACGAATACAATGACCCCAGCCAACAATCCTGGTGGTGGTCAGCAACCAACAATGCACAAAATCTAAACGGATCAGGCAGAGAAAACAGGTGCGACTCCCGGCACAGAAACCTCTAAAAACTTCTCCCATATTCAACTGAACTCTCCGATTGACAATCTTCAGAACACACACTTCCCGTGGAGTCTTCCATGACATTAACTGATGAACCCACACAACTGGATGATGGAGAGTCGTTAATCTGAACAAAACCCTGGGGCGCGATGCAAATCCGGTTAGAGTCTAACAGATCCTGAATCTGGCTTCTAAGCACCTTACAATTATTCGTTGAATGCCCCTGTGCCCCAACATGGTACTCACAGCGGGCGCTGACATCAAAACCTGGAGGATATGGTGGAATCACTGGATTAGTCTCTTTCGGCACTATCAATCCACTTCTGACCAGATCTGGCAACAACTGACTGTACGGCACCGGTAGCTGAGTAAACTGCCTTTCAGGTTTCCTTGGTCTTCGTTGGGCGTGCTGACGCGATCGACGATAGGATGACCGTTGACTAGAAGTGTCTGAAAACTGACCTTGAGATGCTAGAGATCCTGAGACAACGTCATTTCCTTCTTCCCACTCTTCTTGAGAACTGATAACTGACCCATTCTTATCAACTGGAATATAAGGAGCATCTCGAAGTTTTCCACTCTTGAGTCCTCTCTCAACAAGCTCCCCCATTCTCATCAGGCCCACGAAGCTTGTACAGCCGAACAATTTGTCATAATAATGGCCTTTCAGATTACCCAAGAAGATGTCAACCATTTATCTTTCCTGAAGCGGTGGTTGAACACTAGCAGCCAATCCTTTCCATCTTTGCACATACCCTCTGAATGATTCCTTCTCCGCCTGAGATAATTCCTGCAGATGTACGAGACTAGGAGCCATATCCAAGTTGTAATCGTACTGCTTCACGAAAGCTCTGGCTAAATCCACCCATGATCGAATCTGATTACTCTCTAACTGCACATACCACTTCAAGGATGCCCCAGTCAGACTATACTGAAAGCAATGGATCATCAATTGGTCATTTCGCACAAACGCAGTCATTCTTTGACAGAACATTATCAAATGCAGCTTCGGAAAGCTAACTCCCGTGTACTTTTCAAATTTTGGCACTTTGAACTGACAAGGCAACACCAGGTCAGGAACCAGACACATGTCTACAGCATCCAAGTTGACAGCATCCTTGACCTCCAAAGCTTTAACTCTTTCTTCCAATACTCGGAACCTTCTATCACTTTCAAGAGCTCTTGAGTTTACAGTCCTGGCTACTGGAATATATCTCGGCGTGGATTCCTCTCAGGGAAAACAGCACCTTGATTGTTAACAGGAGGAGGACGTTCATTTCGGGCAACAAACTGCTCATGTCGATCTCGGTTCTCAACAGTAGGCTGTACAACTTGGTCTGCAGTCGGGTTGTTCGCTTGCGGAAAGTCTTCCATAGAATCATACTGATGGTTGGACGTCATAGCAAACCCTGTCAAAGTGTTAGGAGCCTGGAAATTGCCTTCAGACATAGCTACCAATTACCTGTAACTAAATACCCTGCTTGATTCTGAAATCTGCTCAAGTCTGCTCCAACCCCTTGGTCGTCTTCTGACAATCAACAGTTGCTCAATCCAAACTCCGAGTGCTCACCTTCAGGAAACAAAGGCTGG
>OZ012739.1:264321231-264356904 GCA_963859935.3 Lathyrus sativus | reverse complement strand
TGTCCTCGTGTCCACTTAAGGTCATACTACCAAAAGATGTCCGCTCACTCTGAAGACGAGAAGCTGCTGATGCACTTCTTTCAAGATAGCTTGTCTGGGCCATCCTTGGAATGGTACATGGGTTTGGAACCCACCAGTGTGCGCACATGGAAAGAACTTGCTAAGGCCTTTGTGCACCATTATCAATATAATAGTGACTTGGCTCCGAATTGGGTTCAACTGCAGAACTTGTCACAGAGGAACAACGAGGGGTTCAAAGAATACGCCCAGCGATGGCGTGAATTAGCAACTAGAGTTCAGCCGCCGATGGTTGAACGAGAGCTTGTTGAGATGTTTGTAGCCACTCTCCCGGGGGTCTATTACGAGAAACTAGTCAGTGGCATGTCAGGGAGTTTCTCGGATCTCATCATTACTGGCGAACATGTTGAAAATGGGATCAAGTTGGGAAACATTCAGGGTGTTGATCTATCCTCAGCTGGAGGAGGAAAGAAACCATACGGTAACAAAAGGCGTGAAGGAGAGACGAGCGCTGTGTCCAACGCTCGAAGGAAAGGTAAGGGCCAGCGCCAACAGGTGGCTAGCATAACCATCCCTGCTGTCCAACAACCCCAGCCGCAGCAGCAGTAGCCAAATCAGCAAGGGTACAGAAGGTATCAGAACAAGGCACCTCTAGCCAATCGTCACCTTGAGACACCACCTATGTCTTATGCTCAGCTATTACAAACTTTGCTTCAGTTATAGTTAGTCCAAAAGAGAACCCTGACTCCCTTGACAGGGGCACCTCCGCAGGGTTATGATGTGAATGCAACAAGTTATTTTCACTCAGGGGCACCTGGCCACACGATAGAAAACTACAAAGCCTTCAAGCACAAGGTGCAAGATATGGTGGATGCTAAGATCATCAATTTCTCAGATAATGTGCCGAATGTCACAAAGAACCCTATGCCGAACCACAGGGGAGGTGGGGTGAATGCCATTATTGAAGAAGAGAACTTAGATTTATTGAATGATGTTAAGGATCTGAAGACACCGCTTAGCTTCGTTAATGCTAAGCTGATGAAGAGAGGCTTCTTTCCGGGCTATGGAGAATTGTGTATGGGCTGTGCGACTCGTCCTGATGGCTGTGAACAGTTGATAGTGGGGATTCAGAGTCTGATGACCGAAGGAATCTTGCAGTTTAGCCGAAGGGCCGAATATCGATCTGGAGAGGCAATGCTGAAACAGGATGATGAGGTTGCCACCATCACCATCCCTCGCCAGGCGATAACCATTTCTGCACCCAGGCCGCCCACAATTACCATCACAAAACCTGGGCCGATACCTTTTGAAAGCACCAACGCTGTCCCGTGGCACTATGGGGCAGACGTCTACTATAATAGACAGAAATTGGAACTGAAACCCTCTAGGCAGTCTGTGGATAACCTAGTGGGATCTGGCGGAATCACACGTAGCGGAAGAGTGTTTGCTCCACCTGAGATTGTGGTGGACAAAGCAGACAAAGCTGAGAAAATTGACAAGGGAAAAAGTAAAGTTGTTGAGGAGACCCCTCGTGGGGTAGAGAAGGACTTACTTGTAAAGGACGCTGAAGAGTTCATGAGGTTGATCAAGAAGAGTGATTACAAGATCGTGGATCACCTCCATCAAACACCATCGAAAATCTCCATTCTGAATTTGTTGCTGTGTTCGGAGTCACGTCGCAACGCGGTGCTAAAGGTTTTGAATGCCACGTATGTACCGCAGGAAATCTCGGTCAACCAGTTGGAAGGGGTGGTAGCCCACGTGAATGCTGGAAATGAGTTAGGGTTCACTGACCTGGAGCTGACGCCAAAGGGAAGAAACCACAACAGCGCCCTGCACATCTCGATAGAGTGTAGGGGAACAGTTATGGCTCACGTGTTGGTGGACACTGGGTCATCTCTCAATGTTCTTCCGAAGAAGGCATTGATGAAACTAGACACGAGAGGATTGATTTGCACACCCAGTGATCTGGTTGTGAAGGCTTTCGATGGAACAAAGCGTCATGTCTTTGGAGAGGTAACTCTGTCAATCCAAGTTGGCCCGGAAACTTTCGACGCAGTCTTTTACATTATGGACATCATGCCAGCCTACATCTGTCTCTTAGGCCGGCCATGGATCCATTCTGCTGGTGCCGTGACCTCCACGTTGCACCAGAAGCTCAAGTATGCTGTCGGGGGCAGCATTGTAACTGTGTTTGGCGAGGAAGACATAATGGTGAGCCATTTGTCGTCCTTCAAATATGTTGAGATGGATGGGGAGATCCATGAAACCCTATGTCATGCGTTCGAAGCTGTTAAGGTCAAGGACGTGACTCCAGTAATGACTGAGAAACCAGAGATGACTCTCTCTTCCTTCAAGGAAGCCCGGCCGTTGTTCAAGCCGGATCTACCCCAGGCTGGGGGCAAGTTCTAGAAATACCTAACAAACAGGACAAGTTTGGGTTAGGATACTCTCCTACGGCTGAAGCCTCCTCTTCTCACAGTGCGTCCCGAGGTAAAGGGCCGATCCAGTTTACTAGTGGCGGGGTGATATTTGAAAGTGTCAACGCAGTGTCTGAAGACGACGAAGACAGCAATTGCGACCTGGACTCATGGATCCAACCAAGCAAACCAGGCCAGAGCCTCAACAACTGGTCCATCAAGGATACCACCCAAGTGACAGGAAAAGAGTAATGATTTACTTTCTCCAGTTATTGTACAACCCCGTGTCCTACCCGGGGCATAATGGTTTTATTGTCAGGGCCTTGTTTGATTATGTACGTGCATTTTACCAATAAATCAAAAGGCATTTTCCTTCGCATTCAAATGTTGTGATCTCTGTTATTCCTGTTTTATATTTGTTTTGAAAAACAATAAAATGGAAATAGGGTTTGTGCTAACCTGCATGTCCTTGTTTTAAGCTTAACCCTTGTTATTGCAGGATCCACACCGCAGACGACATCGACTCTGGACCTTCTACGACTCATTTCTACTTCGATTGCCCGATCTATCAAGCCGAAGAAGAGATTGATGAAGACGAAGACCTTCCCGAAGAGTTGGCCTGCTTGTTGAAACAAGAAGAGAAAGTTATTCTGCCTCACGAGGAAGAGATTGAGGTTGTGAATTTGGGTTCTTAGGAACTGGTCAGGGGCTGCATTGCAGAGTGATGTCAAGCAGAGATTGGTTGAGATGCTGAGAAAGTATAGTGACATCTTTGCGTGGTCATAAGAAGATATGCCCGGACATGACACTGACATCGTGGTCCACCACTTGCCGCTGCGAGAAGATTGTCCTCCCGTTAAGCAGAAGCTTAGGAGGACACGACCAGATATGGCCGTTAAGATCAAAGAAGAAGTGCAAAAGCAGCTTGATGTTGGCTTCTTAGCGGTCACTACTTACCCTTCGTGCGTCGCCAACATAGTTCCTGTACCGAAGAAGGACGGTAAGGTGCGAATGTGCGTCGATTACCGGGATTTGAATAGGGCGATGTTGCACCCCAAAATTTGACCAACATTTATTTACCTAGCTTGTGTTCACTAGCATTATCACCTGCTTCTCATTGATATGTATGCAGTAGATCAAGGGGTATGACTACCCATAAAGAGCTATACAAGACTTTGAAGCTAGCCAAGAAGGTTACTCAAGTGTTCAAGGGTTGATTTCCTTGTCAGAGAAGTTAAGAAATCCTCAGAGAGATTGGTTGAAACCAAGGTTGTGTGCCTCATAACTTGAGAGTTGAGGGGGCTCCTCAGATGATTCTGAGGCTATGAGGATGGACTTGAAGATTTGAGAGATCTTATAAGATGTCTTGAAAGCCATCATGATACCTAGAGAGGTCATTGTGCAAGAATAAGAAGACTCAGCCATGAATGGTGCAATTAGGGTTTGACTGGGTCAACCCTAGGTCAACTGATGATTTGAGAGGGTTGAGACCTAATCCAAGAGTCATGTGATCATGTCTTGATGCATTGAGATGCTATAAGTATGATTCCTAGACCAACTCATCATGATTGAGGAGTTTGAGAAGTTTTAAGCTAGGGTTTCTAAGGCTTGACAGTGTAAAATCCCCTAGTTTGATCCCTATCTTCAAGGCAGTTTATCTCAAGATGTGATTGTCATCTCATCTTTCCTACAACATGAGTGTTGTAGAGCTAGCTCTTAGCTTTAATTTGAGTACTAGAAGTCCTTGATAGGATTTGTAGAGCTCAAGTTATGACTTTGACAAGTTACAGGTCATCTGAGGTATGTGAATCTAGGGCCTTGAAAGTCACCCAGCTTGCATCCAACTTTTGCCCAAGAAGGATGATTCCTATGAACTTTTGGTCAACATGAATGATGTTCCTCATCTTCTTAGCTTTCTATAGAATACTAGAAGTCCTTGATAGGATTTGTAGAACTCAAGTTATGGCTTTGACAAGTCAAGGGCATTTTGGTCATTTGGAGATTATAGGTCATTTCAAGCATAAGGCCATATCTCCTATTTCCAAGCTTCAAATAGAAAAATCTTCAACATCAAACTTGCTTAGAATGATGTTTCAAGGCTATTAAGGAGGTCATGAGATGTTGAAAAGGCTTGTAGCAAAAAGTGATAAAAATGACCTAAAATGGAGGCATAAGTTAAATAAGTTCAAGTTGGAAATTGAAATTTCCAAGTTACACATCCAAACCATGGCATATAATAGGTCATTTTGACGCCAAAGAACATTTTAGAAACAATGGTTCAGCCACTTTTTTGAATTGAGGCTTAGATCATGGGGTTGCTTTGGAAAATGCTTGCTTGCATAATAAGGCACAAATGCAAAACATAAGGGAAGGCAATGTACAAGCTAGCTATGCATCTCAACACACCATATATCTCATTTAGGGAGATTTTCAAGTCAGTTACAAGGGCTGCAAGGGCTATGGCATGAGATGATACATGAGATGGATGAATTCATAAACTCATGACATGAGAATCCCAATTTCTCATTGGATGGTTCCAGATGGTTCTAGATGAGTCTAAACCATTCTATATAATGTGTAGAACTTGCTCAGATGCAAGGTTGGTGAGAGATTTGAGAGAAGAGAGAGATAGCCATTTCACTTGCTTCCATTGCAAGTTGAAATCAAATTCCACATTCTGATTCATTTCCATTCCTTCTTCCAATCTAAACACATTCCATTGATCACATTGAAGCTGTGCAGACCAAAATGAAGGCAAAACCATGGAGAATTGAAGAGGTAGAACTTGGATTTTGAAGGTTGCAAGTCACAATCTATTTTGGAGATTCAGGCTTTCTTGGTCCAATCTTTTGCAAACAGTAGCAAGATCATCATTCAAGGATTTATTCTGAAGAGTTTGAGAGCTTGCAGTGAAGGTTTACCCCATCTGTTAATCAAGATTCGACAGGTTAGTAACTTTTCTTCCACACCATGATTTAAGCATAATTAGCAAGAATTGTTAGGCTAGAACGGTTAGAGACAACTAGGGGATGGATTCTGGGAAGTT
Organism: Lathyrus sativus; assembly: GCA_963859935.3. Taxonomy (NCBI): domain Eukaryota; kingdom Viridiplantae; phylum Streptophyta; class Magnoliopsida; order Fabales; family Fabaceae; genus Lathyrus; species Lathyrus sativus. The sequence continues at coordinate 264,351,420 of OZ012739.1, read as the reverse complement.
TGAGAGCAATTGGTGAGGTTTCAGTTGATGACACCATTTTTGTTTTGACCAAGAACATGAGATATAGTGAGCTATAGCATGAATTTGATATCAAGATTTAATCAGTGTGAGGTGGTGATCATTCTGAGGTAATTAATTGCAAGAATTGTTGAAGTTGATGTCTGAGCTTATCTTTGATCTTGGATCGGGTTTGGAGATTTAGGATGATTCAATTGATTTCAAGGCCATGGTTAGATTCAGGGTGAAATTCTGGACAGATTAGGGTTTGGAATTTTAAGTTTTCATGGAGGATTGAGGTGGTACGAGTTAGGGTAAGCTTGAGCTATGAAGCTGTTTCCATGGATTCTTTAGTTCAAACCATGGCTAGAGGAAGAAGACGAAGGCGTGGCCATTGGATGAGGCGAAGACCCATTGACTGAGGGGAGATCCCACGGCTGAGATTTGATTTCGCTTGAAGAGGGAAATTCTGAAGACACCCAAAACGCGTCGTTTCATTAAAAGGGGATTGGGCTCAGTTGCTAACCACACCCCAGATCATGGCCCATGTTTTTTTGAACTATATTTCTTTACTTTCTACACCGTTTCTTTTTCATTTTTCTTTATAATTTCTTAATTGATTTTCTGATGAAACTGGGCCTAGCGCGCCTCACTAATTGCACCCCCATTTTAAGCCCATATGAAAAATGAACTGAGTTCCATTGCTATTCACACCAAGGTTTTCATATTTTAATTTCTTTTTCTCCATTTTATTTCAATATTTGAAAAATCATAATAAATAGAAAAATGATGATTTTTGCATGGGGATTTTTTCTCCCATTTCATGTTAATGTCTAGAATATTATAAAATCAAAATATTTGAAGTTCATGCATTTTTAATATTTTTTTTGTATTTTCTCTTTTAATAGCATTTTAATTCATTTTATGTTGATGCATAAATTTGTAGAATTTTGTTAAGCTAGTTCCCTTCATATTTTTAGTCCATTATTTTTAGGATAGTTAGATTAGGACTTTAGCTCCCCTCTGTATTTATTCCATAATTTTGTGATTAATTTTTTATTAGTTTTGATTAGATGATTTTAGGTTGTGTAGAATTAGGTTAATCCTTAACATAGGTCCACAATAACACTAGAATTTTGGGTTTCTAGGCCAAGATAGACATTGGGACATATAGGGTATTAAGGGTAGGTATATAGGATCCCTTAGAAATTATATTAGGTTTTAATATAGTAGTATACTATTTTTAAGTGATTTTTGTAGTTGATGATTGTTTGTGTTGCCCTTGTGGGCTTGTATTTTTGTTTGCTTTGCTTTGTGGGCTTGGTGAGCTTGGTTTTGCTTTGAGCAGCATTGACGAGCATAGTATAAGACTTGGATATGGATTGAGGAGCTTGAGATCTTGTGAATCTTGTTTGTTTTGTTGTTGCTTTAGGGTTAGGAATTAGGAAGAGTTTAGACCTAGTTAAGTTCTTTCTCAAACATGGATGGTATCTTCCACCTTCATTCCTCCCTATGATTCAAAGTCCTTCCATGGTACTCAACTCTCTCCTTAGGAGGGATAAGTGATGGTACCTAGGAAGTAGAACTTTTGAGGGAACCATTCTTTTTATGTTAAACCCTTATAGGTCACCTTTGGTGGTCAATAAGCAGTTTAACACCCCAGCTTATCCAGTTAAGTGATTTCCTCTGGTTTGAGTATCTTGAGAGATGTTGGGCTTGAGTGTGAAGATGAAGACTTCATTGAATAGTATGGAAGAGGATGATTCCTTGAGCATTGCCATAGCAGCTGAAGCTTGAAGAGCAACAAGATCAAGTTGATACTTGAAGACCCAATGAAGATCCAATAAAGACTGCATGAAGAGCTGATGCTTAAAGATTGAAGGATGAAGTTGATACTTCTAAGTGATTAAATATTACTCTGAGAAGCTGAAGCTTGTAGTAAGAGAAGACCAAGTTGAGACTGGTAAAGCAAAGAGAGCTTGAGATCTTGAAGACTAAGTTGATACTTAGGGAGGGGATTCAATTGAGATTGACTGATGAGCTGAAGCTTGAAGAGCAAAGGAAGTTGATACTTACTTTGATGTTTGAAGATCCTGAAGGAATCAAGTTGATACTTGTGGTTAAGAGTGAAGCCTGAAGGTGGAACTGATTAAGGAGCTGAAGCTTGAAGAGAGAATAAGTTGAAACTTGTGTTGAAGGGTTGAAACCTGGAAAAGCAAATTGATATTTGTTAAGAGTGATGGAAGTATGAAGACTGAGTTGATGTTAGAAGAGCTGAAGCTTGGAGTTGAGAGAGGAGTTGATTTGCTTTCTTGTCTGTTTTTTTGTATTGAGGTGCCTTGTTTGACTTGCTTGATGCATTAGAATAAGTTCATATCTAGACTAAGTAGAATCTAGGAGCATGATTGCACTAGAGGTTGAGTTGCTCCCTCTGCTTGTACTGTTACTGTATGGCTTTGCTTGCGGGTATTCGGTAGAGCCCAGCTCCCTTGCCCATATGGTTTGTTTGCTTGATAGCATGACTTTATTTCTTCTGTATGATTGTAGTTTACTGTATTTTGCTTGATAGCATGATGTTTTATTTCAGCATGATTGCTGTTATTCATTCTGGCTTGAGGTTGAGATGAGCTTGTGGAGGCTGATGCCCCACACACATTTCCTCCCTCACTTGCATTGCATGCATTTTACAGTCGTTCACTGTTTACTGTTTAAGCTGATGCTTTTTCTGTTCCTGTGTATCATTGACATGATCCCTTAGGACTCTCATTTCCTTTGATAAGGAATTGATGATTAGAACTTTAGGTTGAAACCTATGCATGATAACTTCTAGGAGTTCCCTGTTCAAACCTCAATCATAGGATGAATCCTTGGCATGACAACAGTAGGACTTGATAGTCTCCCTCTAGTTTAGCCTGTTCTCTTCTCATCTCAAAACAGTTTAAGATACAGTAATCATGAATGATCTCTTTCGTACGTTACGAGCCTTAAGCTATCTGAGAAAGGATTGTGGGAGAGTTTCTTTTCCACAGTCTGGATGTTTAGTATGGTACCCTTTGGGTGACATGCGACGCATTCACTCTCAGGTCATAGTCTCTAGTGCGATTGAAATTGCAAACACAATAAAAAACACTTCTTCCGTAAAAGACAGAAAATAAGGCGTAGTTTCCCGAACTACGTAAGCTCTGATCTCTCATACTTGTTGAGAGTACGTAGGCACAATACTGACGTATTGGCGAGCTACCTTCCCCATAACCCGTCGTAGGTCGAAATACATTGACTCTGATTTCTCATTCTCTGATGAGAATACGTAGGCATAAAGTGCGACGCTTTGCCGAGTCATTTTCTTTTGTGTTTAAGCCGACCTTGATAGGTAGATAGATAAAACCAACCCGTCCGGTAAACACAACAAGCGTGGATCCCGTCGAGTACGACGGACGTGAGGGGTGCTAATACCTTCCCCTTGCGTAACCGACTCCCGAACCTAGACAATGGTTGCGACGACCTTGTCTTACCCTTTTCGTCAGGTTTTCCGATCGTTTCCTTTCCCGTTCTGAGGGATAAATAACGAAAGGTGGCGACTCTTTTGTTGCGCCGACACCTTATTTTCGCGTAAGCGATAGGCGAGCCCTAAAGATGATTTTCCGCTCCCTCATATTGATGTGTTGGTCGACAATACAGCTCAGTTCTCCGTGTTTTCGTTCATGGATGGCTTCTCTGGCTACAATCAGATCAAGATGGCGCCAGAGGACATGGAGAAAACTACGTTTATTACACCTTGGGGAACATTTTGCTACAAGGTAATGCCTTTCGGTCTGAAGAACGCAGGGGCCACTTACCAGCGAGCAATGGTCACTTTGTTTCATGACATGATTCATCATGAGATTGAAGTCTATGTTGATGACATGATTGCGAAGTCCCAAACGGAGGAGGGACATCTGGTCAATTTGCTGAAGCTTTTTGAGAGGCTTAGGAAATTCAGGTTGAGGCTGAATCCTAACAAGTGTACTTTCGGAGTACGGTCTAGAAAACTACTGGGGTTTATCGTGAGTGAAAGAGGCATTGAGGTTAATCCTGCGAAGATAAAAGCAATACAAGAGATGCCAGCACCAAAAACCGAAAAAGAAGTTCATGGATTCTTGGGCAGAATAAACTACATTGCAAGGTTTATCTCTCAGCTCACGGCCACGTGTGAACCGATGTTCAAACTACTAAAGAAAGATCAGGCAATTATCTGGAACGAGGATTGCCAGAAGGCATTCGATAAGATAAAACAGTATCTGCAGGAACCTCCCATCTTGATACCCCCAGTGGCCGGAAGACCCTTAATCATGTACTTGACAGTTCTTGAGAATAGTATAGGGTGTGTTCTCGGTCAGCACGACGAGACGAGCAGAAAGGAGCATGCCATTTATTATTTGAGTAAAAAGTTCACAGATTGTGAATCTGGTTACTCAATGCTGGAGAAAACATGTTGTGCACTCGCCTGGGATGCCAAACGTTTGCAACAGTACATGCTCAATCACACAACCATGCTAATTTCGAAGATGGATCCGATTAAGTACGTCTTCGAGAAGCAAGCGCTTTCGGGCAGGATTACTAGATTGCAAATGGTGTTGACGGAATATGACATTCAGTACGTTTCCTAAAAGGCCATCAAGGGAAGCGTATTGTCTGAATACCTTGCCGAACAGCCGATCGAAGATTATCAGCCGATGAAATTTGAATTCCCTGATGAGGATATCATGTTTCTCAAAGTGAAAGATTGCGATGAACTGTTGCCCGACGAGGGGCTAGACAGGAAATCCCAATGGAAATTGATATTTGACGGGGCGGTTGATTCTTACGGAAGTGGCATTGGGGAAATCATCACGACTCCCCATGGATACCACATCCCGTTCACCGCTAGACTGACGTTTCCGATCACCAATAATGAAGCGGAGTACGAAGCATGCATCATGGGTCTAGAAGAAGCGATTGATTTGAGAATCAAGAACCTAGATGTATATGGTGACTCGGCACTTGTGGTTAACCAGATTAAAGGGGAGTGGGAGACTCATCAATCGAATTTGGTGTCGTACATGAATTACGCCAGAAGGCTGCTTCCGTTCTTTGATCGAGTGGAACTCCATCATGTGCCCAGAGCAGAGAATCAGATGGTTGATGCCTTAGCCACGTTGGCTTCGATGTATAAAGTCAATTTTTGGAATGAAGCTCCAAGAATTATCCTCTCTCGTCTTGATAGACCTGCATTCGTCTTTGTGATCGAGGAAGCCTCCGATGGCAAGCCATGGTTCCATGATATCCAGACTTTCCTTATGACTAAGGAGTATCCAACGGGAGCGTCAACCCAGGATAAGAAGACTCTGAGGAGGCTGTCTGGAAATTTCTATCTCAATCCTGATGGAGTTCTATATAAAAGAAACCATGATCTCGTGCTACTCAGATGTGTAGATGAGAAAGAAGCAAGTATGCTCATGGAAGAAGTCCATGAAGGCACATTTGGTACGCACGCCGGCGGGCACGCTATGACAAGAAAGATCCTAAGAGCAGGATATTACTAGCTGAGGATGGAGTCAGATTGCTTCAAATTCGCGAAGAGATGTCATAAATGCCAGATTTATGCTGATAAAATTCATGTGCCGCCGTGCCCGTTGAATGTCATGTCCTCCCCGTGGTCGTTCTCCATGTGGGGCATTGACATGATAGGCAAGATCGAGCCTACCGCATCTAACGGTCATCGCTTCATTCTAGTAGCCATCGACTACTTCACCAAGTGGGTGGAGGCAGCCTCGTATGCTAACGTGATCAAGCAGGTGGTGGCTAAGTTCATAAAGAGGGACATCATCTGTCGTTACGGAATTCCCGAGCGGATCATTACTGATAATGGTTCAAACCTGAATAACAAGATGATGAAGGAGCTACGCCACAGTTTCAAGATTGAACCCCACAACTCATCTCCTTATCGGCCGAAGATGAACGGCGTCGTTGAAGCGGCCAATAAAAATATTAAGAAGATTGTACAGAAGATGTTTGTGACCTATAAGGATTCGCACAAGATGTTGCCATTTGCGCTGCACGGTTATCGTACGACAGTACGTACATCAACCGGGGCAACCCCTTTCTCACTGGTGTACGGTATGGAGGTTGTCCTACCGCTAGAAGTTGAGATTCCTTCTTTACGAGTTTTGGTTGACGTGAAACTCGATGAGGCAGAATGGATTAAGAACCGACTAAACCAACTCAGCCTGATGGACGAGAAGAGGTTAGCGTCGATTGCATATGGCCGTCTGTACCAAAGCCGAATGAAGAAAGCTTATGACAAGAAGGTGCGTCCTAGAAGCTTTCAGACGGGTGATCTCGTCCTGAAGAAGATTCTTCCTCCACAGTCCGATCACCGGGGCAAGTGGACTCCCAATTACGAAGGTCCGTACATCGTCAGCAAGGTCTTCTCGGGAGGAGCCTTGTTGTTATCCACAATGGATGGCGAAGATTTTGCATCCCCGGTGAACGCGGACGCATTCAAAAAATACTTTGCTTAAAAAAAATGACCCGCTGAAAAGAAAAAGAATATCCAGGCAAAAATGGGGCATCCTGGCGAACCATATAAAAGGAAAAAGGTTCGGGCAAAAGTTAGGGATATAAATGGAAAAATGTACACCCGCAAAGTCGAAAACCCGGAAGGGCGACTTTGGCAAAAAAGGGTATCCCGGTGAATCGAAAACCCGAAAGGGCGATTCAGGCAAAAGTTAGGGATTTGAAAAAGCAAATGACTGCGTTCCGCGTATGGACTTTCATTGTTTAATGGTTTGGAAGACCTGAGAGCCGTTTATCTGAATCAATCTCTTCTGAAGCTGAAGCGTCGGAGAAGTATCGAAGTCGAGTGGGTCATAGAGGGATCAACTCATGGTGTTCGTCTACGCCACATTGCCGACATTTGTGTATATACTAATGTATATTTATGCTTTTATGCTTGCGCAGCGTCCTCATTCCAGGAGCTTGCTTCTGTTGTAAAACATTTTTGCTCATTCAGGGGTTCGTCATCAATGAAATGTATACTATTCAGCAATTCTGTTTGTTTGTTTAGCAGTTATCTGTTTTGTTTGCGAGAAAGAACGTCGATGTTTTTGATAAAATGCGCATACGTAAACTTACTGGCCTAGGCCACTAATTGTTGAAACATTGAATTACTTGAACATTGTCGCAAGATGATAACCTTGATAGGTCCCTTTGAGAAGGGTATCTAGTCTGTTTGTTTGTGTCATTGCAGGTATGGCAGGTTTTAGGCAGTACGGCGTATGTGTTCCTAGGCAGGATGACTCCTTCTCCCCCAGCGAGTCCAGCAGCGTCTCCCCACGGAGTCTGAACATGGGACCGCGAGCATTGGTATGTCTCCCCAAGCAGAGAAGATTCTCTCCCTAACTAGATGTATCCTGAAGGATCACCATCTCCCCAGCTAAGTTAGGCGCTGAAGTGTATGTTCATTCCCAACACTGAGTCAATGTGCAGTTTTCTCGTAGAAGACTATGCGCAAGTATGCGGCATTTCGATAGTTCAAGACTGAAGTCTCCAGCAAAATTGAAATTCCCCACAGAGTTGTATTCTCCCCAGCAAGCAGGAGGATTCCTTCTTCCCCAGCCGAGTTGGCAAATCCCCAGGAGAGCCGAGTTCTTGGAAAGCGTGTGGGCCATGATTGGTTTTCCCCAGTAGAGTGTTGAATTGCTGATGCTGTATTTCCCCATCGGAGGCGTTATTTCCAAGAAAGCGTTGTCGTGAAGGCCGTGCAGTTTATTTTTGCAATTGACATCGTTTCCCTCGACAGTTTGTGGTTTAAATACCCGGTTGAGCGGGTCCAGGTTCTCGTAGAACTTTGTCCCCCTGCAGCAGTTGACTGAAGTTCGTTTCCCCAGGCGGAATCCAATTGAGATTTGTGTGACTTCTTCTCCTCGGCAGGATGATTCCTTCCTCCACCAGAGTGGTTCTTTCTCCTTGACAGGAGGATTCTCCCTTCAGCATTTATTTTGTTGATGGGGTCATAGCATTTTTGCATGATTGCATAGCATTTACCCTAAAAACACGTAGCATTTCCACCGTGTGAAGCATTGCTCCATTGTCAATGAATATGCATATGAAACATGAGCTAGTTCGTTACCATTCTTATTTTGCAGATGTTCCTACGCAGAATGGTTTGCTCAAGATGATTCTTGAATTCTCCAGCGAAGTTGGTTGCTTAAGATGATTCTTGAATTCCCTAGTGAGGTCGCCAGAGTTGGTTGCTCAAGTTGATGCTTAGAGTCCCCGGCAAAGTGTTTGCTCAGGATGATTCCTAAAATCTCCAGCAGAGTTATTGGTTCGGGATGATTGTTGAAGTCCCCGGCGGAGTCATTTGTCCAAGATAATTCTTAAAGTACTCAGCAGATTTGATTCTTAAAGTACTCCAGAATCCCTAGCGGAGATGTGTCATCCCCAGCAGGTTTTAAAAAAAAGAGAAGTTGAAATTTCCTTGAAGACTTGATGATGGAAGTCCGGCAGCGGTGCCAAAACCCCTGACTTACTGATGAAGTCCAACTGTGATGTCGACGCAGTTCTCTCAGCTGATGTGGAGTGCCTGATGGCAGAAGAATAGATGTTCCTATTTGGTTCATGATTGGCCGAGGATTCCATTCCCGACTTACTGACGAAGTCCGGCTGACGCCCGAAAATTTCTTTGAGTGCCCGATGGCATGATTAACTTGATTGTTAAAAAGTTCCTAATGACCTGATGAGTCCCGAGGAATCCTTCTTCCGCAGTGTCGGAGAATGCTTGACGGCAATATCAGTTATGTATCACTAGTTACCGAGGGACCAGTGATCCCTTAATGACTTGAGGAAGAAGCTGTAGCGAAATCTGATAATCATCCCGACGGAGATTTGAGAGTAGTCATTCACCAGTTACCGAGCAACTGATGACCCCTTATTGACTTACTGATAAAGTCCGACAAAGATATTGTCGATGTGCCTAGCGACATGATGAGTCCATAGGCGACGATAAGGAATTCTCCTGCAATGGCGCAGAATGCCTGACGACATGATCAGCCATCCATTACCAGTTACCGTGTAACTGGTGATCCCTTGATGACTTGAGGACGAGGATCTACGGAAAAATCAGATGATCATCCTGACGGAGATTTGAGATTAGACCCTTCGCCGGTCACCGTGTGACCATTTCCCCAGCAGAGTTGTCGTGCAACTGGCATGCTCAGTTTGAAGACGTGCCTACCAATCAAAGTATCATTTACCTGTGCGTGGTTAGCAAATCACCCGTTACCGTGCAACCGGTGATTCCTTGATGATTTGAGGACACAGTGATATCAGATGAATCAGAGAATCATCCTGACGGAGGTTCAAATCAGTATTCCTCCAGCTAGTTGTCGTCCAAATATCCTTTCAGTTTCCGAAGATTTGTCCCCATCAGAGTACCGTGTACTCATGCAGTTGGAAAATTTCCAGGTTTGTTGGTATTCAACCGTCTCATACCTTGATTGTTTGAGAGTCGTTCGCTTCTCACCCAGTCAGATCCAAGCTGTTTGAATAGGGGCAGCTGTTGCACCCCAAAATTTGCCCAACTTTTCTTTACCTAGCTTATGTTTCATTTCATTCACATTAGCATTATCATTTGCAATTCATTGACATGTATGCAGGAGATGAAGAGGTATGATTACCAATCAAGGGCTGCACAAGACTTTGAAGCTAGCCAAGAAGGTTATTCAAGTGTTCAAGGGTTGATATCCTTATCAGAGAAGTTAGAAGATCCTCAGAGAGAGTGGTTGAAGCCAAGTGTGTAGGTCTCCTAACTTGAGAGTTGTGGAAAGCCATCAGATGATTTTGAGGCCATGAGGATGGACTTGAGGTCTTTTGAGAGCTCATGAGAAGTGTTTAAGATCACTTTGAGGCCTAGACAGGTCATTGTGCAAGATTAAGAAGACTCAGTCATGAGTGGTGCAATTAGGGTTTGACTGGGTCAACCCTAAGTCAACTGATGATTTGGAGAAGATTGAGACCTAATCCAAGAGCCATATGATCATGGATTAATACATTAAGATGTTCTAATAATTATTCCAAGGTCAACTCATCATGATTGAAGAGGTTGAGAAGTTTCAGGCTAGGGTTTCTAAGACTTGACAGTGTAAAATCCCTTAGTTTGACCCCTGACTTCAAGGCAATCTAAATCAAGATGTGATCTTCATCTTATCTTGACCCCAACATGATTGTTTTAGAGCATGATCTTAGCTTTAATTTGAGTACTAGAAGTCCTGGATAGGGTTTATAGAACTCAAGTTATGAGCCAGACAAGTTACAAGTCATCTGAGGAATGTAAATTTGGAGCTTGAAAGTTACCCAACTTGCATGGCACTTTTTCCCTAGAAGGATGATTCCCATGAACTTTTGGTCAACATGAATGTTTTTCCTTATTCTCGTAGCTTTCCATAGAGTGCTATAAGTCCTTCATAGGATTTCTAGAACTCAAGTTATGGCTTTGACAAGTCAAGGGTATTTTGGGAAGTTGTGATTATGGGTCATTTTTGGTTATGGGTCATTTTCACCAACTTAGACATCTCAAATGAAATTTTGTGCAACTTGAAAGTTGCTCAATATGGGGTTTTAACTTTGACCATGTATCAAGGAGGCATTGAAATTTCTCAAGGAGAGACTTGATTCAAGGAATTTTGAAAAAGGAAGAATTAAAGGCATTAAAGATCAAAAATTCAAAATAAATGTTATGTGTGCAAATAAGGAAAAATAATAGCATTTTTTGAATGGAAATTACATTTTGGAAACAATGACATCATTAGAATTTAGGTTTGAGCTCATTTTCATGGCCTTTTGCTTTGTTACTTCAAAAGGAAGTTACATCTCAAATCAAAGCCCTAGGATGAAAACAAGGGACGAATCCCCACCATTCAAGTTCAGTGGTTCACAAGGAGTGCAATGAGAGCTTCCTGAAGGAGAAATATATGAGATATCGTGACTGCCATGAGAGATATTTTGAAGAGAAATTGAAAATTGAATTTCTCATTATGAACCTTTGAGAAGGATCTAGATCATTCAGTTACATCCTATATAAGTCTATGAATGCATTCACTTCATTTTTTGGTGAAGTTTGAAGCCTGAAGCAGAGAGTGAAGTTAGAATTTCAGAGGTGCAAGTGAGAATCGGATTCTGAGTTCAAGTGCAAATCAAGATCAATTGAAGATTTCATTGTGTTCATCAAGTGATTTGGAGTGAATCTGCACTTCCTTGAAGGTTGAAGAGTGCAAGAACTGCTTCTGTTACAAGCTTGAACACAGGTTGGTACATTTCACTTTTGTGCTTGATTTATGTAGAGATAGTTAGAATTCTATAGGTGGTTAGGATCCTGGTGATATGTAGTTGGATTTAGGATCAAAAATTGGTGAATTAGAGACAAAATAGGTTGATGATCAATTTCTGTTGAGGCTCGAATCAAGCAATTCTTGGACTGTTAATCAAGTTTGGATAGTGTAGAATGATCACCATAAGATGAGGATTGCATCTGTGCATTTAATTTAAACTTTGGTGAGAATCAAGATTGAGGTACATTTTGAAAGTGCTATCGGGTTTGGAGATGTAGAAGGAATTAGATGATTCTAATGAGATATTCATGATCAACATTAAGTTCTGAGGAGAATGATGTATGGTTTGTTAATTTTTGATGACCTGTGTAAATGGATTCGCCGGAGAAGACGGTGGCGCCACCGTCTGGGCCACAGTCTGTGTTTTTCCCCCAAACTGAAGTTCAAACGGAGAAGATGCATGTGAGGCGTTAGATCTTGGCTAAAGCTTGACCTAGTAACCATCATGCACGACCACGATTGGATTTGAAATTCTGACTTTGACCTGAAACAAAACGACGTCGCCCTCATTAATGTGCTGGCAGCATGAGAAGGCATTGGATCAGTTGACTGGTAATCTCATCGTGTGATCAAAGCATTGCCACGTAACCCCAAGTCCAAAGCGCAGCGTTTTGATTAATGAAAAAATCTGGGCTTAGTACTGAATTGATGTTCACACCCCCCTCTGGGCCCAACCCAAGATTTGAACTGGATTTAATTGCTATTTACCACGCGCTCCTTTTTAATTTCTTTTCTTTTTATTATTTTTGAGCATTTTATGTTAGTTTGATTTTAATCCATGAAAAATAGGAAAATTAGTCAATAAATCCTGAGATTTTTTCCCCTGATTCAGGAATGAATTTAGAATTTTTAGGAACAAAAATATTATGATTAGCATTTATTTTCATTTTATTTGATTTTTTCACATTTTATTTGACATAAAAATTGTATTGTTTGCCTCTTCTGTTTGGTGAATCTTGTTTGAGCATTTGGTATTGATTCTTGGCTTGCAATTTGGTTTGTGATTAGGTTAGATATGCATGCTCCCCTCAGATTTTTCTCACATTTTTGTAATGAAGTTAGGTGCTATTTTAGGACTAGAACTTTAGGAGTTCCTTTTTAGGGTTTATTTGTGATACCTTGAGGTTTAGAATTTTATTGGAGGGCTTAGAAAATGAATTAGGTCCTAATTTTTTAACTATAGGTTATTAGTGAATGCATGTTCCCATATAAAAATAATCAGATTTTTAGAATATTTTTTGGTATTTTTGATAGAATATTCTACTTTTGTGTTCATTTGGTGTTTCAATGTTGATGATTCATTTGGATTGGACTCAAAGTTGGGCTTCCTTGCATAGTGGGCTTCTGGATCTCATTGGAAGACATCATGGACATGATGAAGCTTGTGTGAAGTGGCTGGTGGAGCTTGGATTGGAGTTTTTACTTCCTTGTTGTTAGCTTTGTGTAGCTTAGGAAATTAGGGCTTTAGGAGAGAGCTTTAGAAATAGATATTTCTTCAAATAATGGTTGGTTTTGTTCCCATTCCATTCTCATCCTATGATTCAAAGTCCTCATGTTAAAGTATTTTATATCCTTTGTAGGGATGTGTGACATTTACAATGAGTAGAACTTTTGAGGATGCCTCTCTCTGATAACTGGTTGAGTGTCAGACAGGATTCCTTTGGTTTACTGTCTGCTTCCCATTATCAAACAATCATCTTATTGATTCTCTTCATTCTTGGTGGAGCCTATTGAAGATTGAAGCTTGAAGATGGAGTACCTCTCACTCTCTTGAAGATGATGGACTTGAAGAATAGTTACAGACTGTGGATTGAATTGCTGTCAGAAGAGTGCTTTGCTGTGAAGCTGTGGAAGCTATTGATTTGCTTTCTTGACTGTCTGTTTTCTTTCTGTGCAACTGTATTGATGTGAATTGATTGGTGTGATGCATTTAGATAAGGTCATGTAGTTGAATAAGCCTAAGAGCATCATAAGGGTTGAGTTTCTCCCCTTGCTTGTATTGCATTAGAGGTTGAGTTTCTCCCCCGGCTTGTATTTTTACTGTGTGGCTTTGCTTGCTGGTATTCGGTAGAGCTCTGCTCCCTTGCCTGTGTGGTTTGTGATTTTCTTGATGGCATTTTATTTTCCTTTATGATTGCAGTTATTCATACTTGGCTTGAGGTTGAGATGAGCTTGTGGAGGCTGATGCCCCATACACATTTCCTCCCTCACTTGCATTGCATGCATTTTACAGTCGTTTACTGTTTACTGTTTAAGCTAATGCTTTATCTGTTTCTGTTTATCATTGACATGATCCCCTAGGAATCTCACTTCCTTTGATAAGGAAGTGATGATTAGAACTTTAGGTTAAAACCTATGCATGATAACTTCTAGGAGTTCCCTGTTTCAAACCTCAACCATAGGATGAATCCTTGGCATGACAACATTAGGACTTGATAGTCTCCCCGTAGTTGTCCCTCCCTCTTCTCATCTCAAACAACAGTAAAAAACGTAATAAAGATAAGTTAGTATAAGCGCGTTACGAGCCTTAAGCTACTTGGGTAATGATAATTGAGCGGCCTCCTCTCAATCGTCTAGAATGTTTAGTATACGCCCTTTGGACGATATGCGACACATTCGTTCCCAGGTCATAGTCTCTAGTGTTGTACGAACTACAGACAACTAAAAAATAGTTCTTCCGTAAAAGACAGAAAACAAACTTCAAACCTTTTGCCCCGTGGGCCCATAATTCAAAGGAAGCTTTTCTGAAGAAAATAGTGTCGTTAACTCTCAGTTCTACCGCAAACGGTAACGCCTAAGTCTCCAAGGGTCGAGCTGCGTACACCAAACTACTGGAACTGTTTGTTAACCCTACTCGAAAAAACAGATGAATCTGAATCCCCGTAATCCGTATTATCCCGAACTACGTAAGCTTTGATCTCTCATATCTGTTGAGAATACGTAGGCACAATACTGATGTATTGGCGAGCCACCTCCCCCCGTTACCCGTAGTTAGGAGAACTACGTTGACTCTGATTTCTCATTCTCTGATGAGAATACGTAGGCATAAAGTGCGACGCTTTGCCGAGTCATTTTCTTTTCTTTTTGAGCCAGCCTTGATAGGTAGATAGTAAACCAATCCGTCAGATAAACACAACAAGCATGGATCCCATCGAGTACGATGGACGTGAGGGATGCTAATACCTTCCCCTTGCATAACCGACTCCCGAACCCAGACAACGGTTGCGATGACCTTGTCTTATACCTTTTCGTCAGGTTTTTCCGATCGTTTCCTTTCCCGTTCCGAGGGATAAATATTGAAAGGTGGCGACTCTTCTGTTTTGCCGACACCTTATTTTCGCGGAAGCGACAGAGGCATTATGATAGGAAGACATCTTGGTGCGAAGTGCAGATTGAGAATGTTGTAGAGAGGAGGAGGCGGAGAAAAAAATATATGCAGAGATATAGCACGTTTGCGTGGAAAGGAGAGTTTTGGTGGTCAAGGCCGTGGACTGCATTGAGGTTTTAAAACTCTCACGTGCCATTAATTGCTATGTGTCTTCATTCATGCAGATACCTAATTTGCCTCTCAAATTCTCAAACTGAGCAGCATCAAGGGCCTTAGTAAAAATGTAAGCCAGTTGTACTTCTGTGGGCACATGTTCCAAGGAGACCATTTTATCTTCCACAAGGTCTCTTATGTAGTGATGTCTTATATCAATGTGCTTAGTTCTGCTATGCTGAATTGGGTTCTTGGAGATATTGATAGCACTAAGATTATCACAATACAGTGTCATGACATCCTCTGTGACATTGTATTTTGTCAGCATTTGCTTCATCCAGACCAGCTGAGAGCAGCTACTGCCAGCTGGTATGTATTCAGCTTTTGTAGTCTACAATGAGACACAATTTTGCTTTTTGCTAAACCATGATATGAGATTATTCCCCAAGAAGAAGCATCCACCAGAGGTGCTTTTTCTATCATCAGCACTTCCAGCCTAGTCAGCATCACAGTATCCAGACAATGTAGGATCACACCCATGTGTGTACAGTATACCATAATCACTGGTTCCATTCACATACTTGAGAATCCTTTTGACTTGATTTATGTGACTTACCTTATGGTTTGCTTGATATCTGGCACATACACCAACTGCAAATGCAATATCAGGTCTGCTGGCTGTTAGATACAACAAGCTTCCAATCATGCTTTTGTACAGGCTTTGATCCACATTAGTACGACTTTCATCTTTTGACAACTTTAGATGAGTAGGTGCAGGTGTTCTTTTGTGACCAGCATTATCCAAGCCAAACTTTATTACCATGCTTTTGGTATACTTACTTTGGGAGAGAAATATAGACTCCTCCATTTGCTTGACTTGCAGCCCAAGAAAGTACGTTAGTTCTCCAAACAAACTCATCTCAAACTCAAATTGTATCTGATAGACAAATTGTTTAACCAATTTCTCAGACATTCCACCAAAGACTATGTCATCCACATATATTTGAGCAATCATGAGTTTTCCATCCTCATTTTTCACAAAGAGGGTCTTGTTTATTCCTCATTTCCTGTATCCGTGGGTAGTAAGAAACTCAGCTAATCTTTCATAGCAAGCCCTAGGATCTTGCTTCAATCCATAGAGAGCCTTCCTTAACTTGTAAACATGGTCTATCAAGTTAGGATCCTCAAATCCCTTGGGTTGTGCCACATATAATTCCTCATTTAGATATACATTCAGCAATGCACTTTTCACATCCATTTGGAACAGTTTGAATTTTAGAATGCAGGCAATTCCTGACAGTAGCCTGATGGACTCAAGTCTTGCAACTGGTGCAAAGGTTTCATCAAAATCAATTCCTTCTACATGAGTGTACCTCTGTGCCACCAGTCTAGCCTTGTTTCTGACTACAATTCCTTGTTCATCTGATTTGTTCTTGTAAATCCATTTGGTGCCAATGATGTTTATTCCTTCGGGTCTTGGCACCAGTTCTCATACCTCGTGTCTTTTAAACTGTTCCTATTCATCTTGCATGGCCTTGATCCAGTATTCATCAGTTAAGGCTTCCTTCACATTTTTGGGTTCAATCTTGGACACAAAACATGAATTTGAGACTACTTCTCTAGCTCTGGTCCTTACCTCACTGTTGAGGTTTCCAATGATAAGATCTTTGGGATGATCTTTCAGGATTCTAATGGAAGGTTCTTTGATGGTAGTTTCTGGTTCAGAACCTGAAGTTACAGCTTAAGTATCTTTAGTGTTCACTATACCATCAGCTGATCTCTCAAGTAATGTTCCAACATCCTCTATGACATTGATTTCTTCATACTGGTCATTAATGATAACATTAAAGGATTCTATCAAGACTTTTGTTCTGGAGTTGTACACTCTATAAGCTCTGCTATTGATAGAGTATCCCAAAAAAATGCCTTCATAACTCTTGGGATCCATTTTCCTTCTTTATTCACGATCTGTCAAGATGTAACACTTGCTCCCAAACACGTGAAAGTACTTCACAGTTGGTTTCCTTCCTTTCCACATCTCATACAAGGTAGATGATGTTCCTTTTCTCAAGGTCACTCTGTTGTGAACATAACAAGCTGTGTTCATAGCCTCTGCCCAAAAATGCATAGGTAATTTCTTTGCATGCATCATGGCTTTGGCAGATTCTTGGATAGTCGTGTTTTTCCTTTCCACTACTCCATTTAGCTGAGGAGTAATAGGAGAGGAAAACTCATGGCTGATCCCTTCAGATGAGCAGAATTCAGCAAACTTAGAGTTTTCAAACTCTTTGCCATGATCACTTCTGATCCTGACCACACCACATTCCTTTTCTCTTTGGAGTCTGATGCATAGCTCCTTAAAGACTTCAAATATATCTAATTTTTCTCTGATGAAGCTTATCCACGTGTATCTGAAGTAGTCATCCACAACTACATAGGTATACTTTTTACCACCAAGACTTTCTACTTGCATTGGTCCCATCAAATCCATGTGCAATAGTTCCAGAACTCTGGAGGTAATCAGGTGTCCAACCCTTGGATGAGATGTCTTAGTTGGCTTGCCTACTTGATAGTCACCACATACCTTCCCTTCATCAATAGTCAGGTTTGGAATTCCTGTTACAGCCTCGTTGGAGATAATCTTCTTCATTCCTCTTAGATGAAGGTGCCCAAGTTTTTGATGCCACAACTTTACCTCCTTTTCATCTCTGGCCATAGAGCATGTTGTGGATCTACTTGAGTCCTTAGGCTCCCCTAAGTAATAGTTGTCTTTAGATCTAGACCCCTTCATTACTTCTTCATTATCACCATTTGTGACCACACATTCTTCTTCAGTGAATTTCACACTTAGTCCTTGATCACAGAG
This sequence comes from Lathyrus sativus, assembly GCA_963859935.3. Lineage (NCBI taxonomy): Eukaryota > Viridiplantae > Streptophyta > Magnoliopsida > Fabales > Fabaceae > Lathyrus > Lathyrus sativus. The sequence goes on along the minus strand of OZ012739.1, from coordinate 264,333,668 downwards.
CTGACTAATGCTGATCAAGTTGGCAGTTAGTCCTTTCACTAGCAATACATTTTCCAGGTTAGGTACTCTAGGGCAGTCCAATTTCCCAACCCCTTTGATCTCTCCTTTTGCTCCATCACCAAAAGTCACATAACTAGTGGAATGAGGTTTGATGTCCACCAACAGATTCTTTATGCCAGTCATGTGTTTAGAACAACCACTATCAAAGTTCCAGTCTTCTTTAGCTGACACTCTTAGAGAGGTGTGAGCTATCAGACTAACCTCCTTTGCCACCCATTGTTGCTTCTTGGCAGGAGCCGTTTGATGAGTGTGATTAGGATATTCATACAGTTTGAAGCAAAAAGGTTTTAGGTGACCAAATTTTCCATAGTAATGACACCTCCACCTTTGGAACTTTCTTCTTGTCTGCTTCAAGTTCTTGTTCCTCTAATGTTGTGACATTGGTCGTGACATCTGGTTTGACCTCTGATTTTCATACTCTGGTCTCTTGAACCTCAAGATGGGTTTTTGTTCACCAATAAACCCCAGTCCAGACATGTCTCCTACTATCTTACCATTCTGTAGAATTTTTTCAAGAGTGTCAGTCCCATGGTTTAGCATCCTGATTGATCTTGTCATCTGCTCAAGTTTATAGTTCAATAGGTTGACCTCACTGTTGAGTGAGTCTATTATTACAAGATGTTCCTTCTTCTCAGCCTTTAGCTTCTTAATGATCCCTTTCTGATTTTCTCCTTGTTGGCATACCTCTGCACTTCTGAAACACAACTATTTGTATGAAGCTGCAAGCTCATCAAAAGTCAGTTCATCCTCTCTTTAGTCATTATTAGATGAACTTACACTATTTAGAATGGTGACATGCCTGACATACTTCTTTTCTGATCCACTTTCAGAGTCTTCATCAGACCGGATGACAGTTAGGCATTTCCCTTCTTTTTGAGGTATGTAGGACATTCCTTTCTTATGTGTCCATATCCCTCACACTCATTGTATTGAGTTCCTTTGCCTTGGTTAGAATTCTCCTCAGAGTTACTCTTTCTGCTGCTATCAGAAGAGGTGTTCTTGGCATATGGCTTTGACTTATGATCTATCCTTTTGATCAGTTTATGAATTGTCTTCCAAGCAAGGCTATTGCTTCTGACAGATTCTCCTCTTTTTCACCACCCTCTTCTTCTGAATCCTCAGCAGTGTTTTAGACAAGAGCTATGCTTTTGCTCTTTTTCTCTACATTTTGATCATACATGCCCATCTCAAATGTTTGGAGAGAACCTATGAGTTCATCCACTTTCATGCTGCATATGTCTTGGGCTTCTTCAATGGCTGTTACTTTCATGGCAAACGTTTTAGGTAAGGACCTGAGAATCAGCCTTACAAGCTTCTCTTCAACCATCTTTTCTCCCAAGGCTCCTGAGGTGTTTGCAAGTTCCAAAACATTCATGTAAAACTCATGAATGGTCTCATCTTCCTTCATTCTCAGACCTTCAAATTTGGTGGTCAGCATTTGAAGTCTTGACATTTTGACCTCGGAAGTTCCCTCATGAGTAGTTTTGAGAGTGTCCCAAACATCCTTTACTAGTTCACAGTGGTGTACCAGTCTGAAGATGTTTTTGTCTATACCATTGAAGAGTGCATTCAATGCTTTAGAGTTCCCAAGAGCTAAGGACTCTTGCTCTTTGTTCCATTCCTCTTCAGTAATTAACACATCTACTCCATCCTTGTCAGTCTTCACAGGATGTTCCCAACCAGAGTTTGCAGCTCTCCAAGCCTTGTTGTTTAAGGATTTTAGGAATGCAATCATCCTAGGTTTCAAATAATCATAATTAGAACCATCCAAAATTGGATGTCGATTAGTGAATCCTATATCTTTATCCATAGTACCAGAATTTATTTCCCTAGATATCACCCAGAATAAACAGGCAGAGTGCCTGCTCTGATGCCAATTGAAATTCTGGCAAGCACATGATGGATGTTATTACCAACGTTATAACATCCACTGTGACATTGACTATTGTACTAATTAATTAAACTGTAAGTAAAAGCAGTAAATAACACAGCAATTGTTCACCCAGTTCAGTGTCAACAACACCTACATCTGGGGGCTACCAAGCCAAGGAGGAAATTCACTATCACTAGAATTAATTCAGAGTCAAACAACTCAGTTTGCACTCCTCACTTAAAACCTACCCAATGACACTTCAACATAGAGACACTCTAGACTTGAGTATTCCCACTCACTCCCCCTCAGTCACACCATAGTGATATTCAATTCACAGTTACAAAATAAAGATGAAGAAACACTTCATACACACCTTGATCTTGCTTCAAAGCTTTGATCAAGGGGCACACACACTCTTGCTTAAAAGCTTTGAGTGAGACACAACTTAGAATCTACCTAACCAATGCAACAGATAGTTGCTTGGTAAACAAGTATTCCTAAGACTTAATTCACACGTGAAGAACACACTTTCTTCACTCACAATACTCACATGAAGAACAACCTTCTTCACTCACAAGGACTCTTTAATATGCACTCTCTATTCTTCTGTCAAGAGCTGCTCTTCTAGGATTGCTCCTTCTGATATTTATAGCAGCTGTCAGTCTTTTTGGCCTTGGTGCACACAGTTAGTTTTAATCATAACAAACCCTACTCTTCAATTATCTGCACGCTTTCCATTTAATTCAGGAGCATTTGTTTCGCTTTAGGGCTTCTCAAATGTCTCATGTCTTTCAGCTTGAGCTCCTGATTTGTTTCCTGATTTCTAGATACCAGAAAAACTAACCTGCCCGCTAGATGTCATACAGTCAGTGTCATGACATTCTGTATGACATTCAGCTTAACTTATAGTTAACTTACCCTGCACACACATCATTATGTGTGTCTTAACATCCAGTAAGACATACATGCAAACTCTAATGTTTTACCATAAAATGCAGCCAATCAAAAGCACTTACACCTGGTATGATGGAGATTCTGAAAGTGGATCAGAAGAAGAATCTGCAAGACATGTCACTGCACTATCTGGTACATGTATGTCTGATGATCATTCTAGTGGAGATGAGTTTACTTTTAATGAACTGGCAGCCTCATATAAACAGCTATACATCAGAAGTGCTGAAGTATTTCAACTAGGGGAGAAGCATAAGAAAATCATCAAGAAGTTGGAAGCTGGGAAGAAGGAGAATCTTGCAACCATTGACTCACTCAACAGTGAGGTCAAAATGTTAAACTCCAAACTTGATCAGATGACAAATTCTATCAGGATGCTAAACCCTGGGACTGACACTCTAGAAAAAATCCTATAGAGTGGTCAGAAAGCAGGAAACATGTCTGGATTGGGATTTGTTGGTGAACAGAAACCCACCTTGGGATTCAAGAAACCAAATGCTGAAAATTATAGACCAAATCGGATGTCACGACCGATGTCACAACATCAGAAGAAAAAAAACATGAATCAGGCAAGGAGAAAGTCCCAAAGGTTGAGGTGTCACTACTGTGGTAAATTTGGACACATAAAACCATTTTGCTTCGATCTCCATGGATTTCCTAGTCACACTCATTAAGATGCTTCTGTCAAGAAGCAACAATGGGTGGCAAAGGAGGTTGGTATGATAGCTCATACTTCTCTAAGAGTGTCATCTAAAGAAGACCGGTATTTTGATAGTGGTTGTTCTAAGCACATGACTGGAATAAAGAATCTATTGGTGGACATCAAACCAAATTCCACTAGGTATGTGACCTTTGGTGATGGAGCAAAAGGGGAAATCAAAGGTGTTGGGAAACTATATTGTCTTGGAGTTCCTAACCTAGACTATGTATTGCTGGTGAAAGGACTGACTGCCAACTTGATTAGTATCAGTCAGCTCTATGACCAAGTACTCAATGTCAACTTCACAAATGGCGAATGCGTTGTCACAAATAGAGATGAAAAGGAAGTCATGAGGGGAGCTAGGTCTAAAGACAACTGCTACTTGTGGGAGCCTCAAATCTCAAGTAACTCCATTGTCTGTTCTATGGCCAAAGAAGAAAAGGAAGTCAAACTGTGGCACCAAAAACTTGGACATCTTCATCTAAGAGGGATGAAAAAGATCATATATAAGGAAGTTGTGAGAGGAATTTCAAAGCTGACTATTGATGAAGGCAAGGTCTGTGGTGAATGTCAGGTTGGCAAGCAAACCAAGATGTCACATCTAAGAATTGTCCATCTTGAAACATCCAAAGTTCTTGAACTGCTGCACATGGACTTGATGGGACCAATGCATTTAGAGAGTCTTGGTGGAAAAAGGTATACTTATGTAGTTGTTGATGATTACTCCAGTAAAACCTGGATAAGTTTCATCAAGAAAAATCATATGTATTTGAGGTCTTCAGAGAGTTGTGTATCAGACTTCAAAGAGAAAAAGAATGTGGTGTGGTCAGGATCAGAAGTGATCATGGTAAAGAGTTTGAGAACTCTAAGTTTGCTGAATTCTGCTCATCTGAAGGAATCAGTCATGAATTCTCCTCCCCTATTACTCCTCAACAAAATGGAGTAGTGGAAAGGAAAAACAGGACTATCCAAGAATCTGCTAGAGCCATGATTCATGCAAAGAAATTGCCTATGCATTTTTGGGCTGAGGCAATGAACACAGTCTGCTATGTTCACAACAGAGTTACCTTGAGAAAAGGAACTACATCCACTCTGTATGAAATATGGAAATGAAGGAAGCTAATTGTGAATTATTTTCATGTTTTTGGGACCAAGTGTTACATCTTGACAGATCGTGAACAAAGGAGGAAAATGGATCCCAAAAGTGATGGAGGTATTTTCCTGGGATACTCCACCAACAGCAGAGCTTATAGAGTATACAACTCCAGAACAAAAATCCTGATGGAGTCCATTAATGTCATTATTAATGATCAGCATGAAGAAACCAATGTCATTCATGATGTTGGAACATTCCTTGTGACACCTGCTGATGGTATGGTCAATACTGAAGATACTCAAGCTGTAACTCCTGATTCTGAATCAAAAACTCCCAATAAAGAACCTTCTATTAGGATCCTGAAAGATCATCCCAAAGATCTTATCATTGGAGATCCCAACAGTGGTGTCAGTACCCGAGCTAGAGAAATCATCTCAAACTCATGTTTTGTGTCAAAGATTGAACCAAAAAATGTGAAGGAGGCTTTAACTGATGAATATTGGATCAAGGCCATGCAATATGAATTGGAACAATTTAAAAGGAATGAAGTGTGGGAATTGGTTCCAAGACCTGAAGGAAGAAACATCATTGGAACCAAGTGGATTTACAAGAACAATTCTGATGAACAAGGAGTTGTAACCAGAAACAAGGCTAAATTAGTGGCACAGGGTTATACTCAAATTAAAGGAATTGATTTTGATGAAACTTTTGCACCAGTTGCAAGACTTGAGTCAATCAGGCTGTTGTTAGGAATTGCCTTCATCCTGAAATTTAAACTATTCCAGATGGATGTGAAAAGTGCTTTTCTGAATGGATATCTGAATGAGGAAGTATATGTGGCACAACCCAAGGGATTTGAGGATCCTAACTTGACACACCACGTATACAGGTTAAGGAAGGCACTGTATGGATTGAAACAAGCTCCTAGAGCTTGGTATGAGAAACTAACTGAATTCCTTACCACCAATGGATACAGAAAAGGAAGGATAGACAAGACCCTCTTTGTAAAGGATGAAGGTGGAAAAATCATGATTCCACAAATTTATGTGGATGACATAGTGTTTGGAGGGATGTCAGACAAAATGGTGAAACAATTTGTCAATCACATGCAATCTGAGTTTGAAATGAGCATGTGCGGAGAATTAACTTACTTCCTTGGATTGCAAGTCAAGCAAATGGAAGATTCTATATTTATCTCCCAAAGTAAATATACCAAAAACATAGTCAAAAAGTTTGGGATGGACAATATGGCCACAAAAGAACACCTGCATCCACTCATCTGAAGTTATCAAAAGATGAAAGTGGTACTAGTGCTGATCAAATGCTGTACAGAAGCATGATTGGAAGCTTGCTATATCTAACATCCAGCAGACCTGATATTGCCTTTGCAATTGGAGTGTGTGCTTGATATCAAGCAGATTCTAAAGTGAGTCACATAAATCAAGTCAAAAGGATTCTCAAATACGTGAATGGAACATGTGATTATGGTATACTTTACTCTCATGGGTGTGATCCTACTTTATCTGGATATTGTGATGCTGACTGGGCTGGAAGTACTGATGATAGAAAGAGCACCTCTGGTGGATGCTTCTTCTTAGGGAACAACCTCATATCATGGTTCAACAAAAAGAAAAATTGTGTCTCATTATCCACTACTGAAGCAAAATACATAGCAGCTGAAGCAATTGTTCTCAACTGGTCTGGATGAAGCAAATGTTGACTGAATACAATGTCACTCAGGATGTCATGACATTGTACTGTGACAATCTAAGTGCTATCAACATTTCCAAGAATCCAATTCAGCATAGCAGAACTAAGCATATTGATATCAGGCACCACTTCATAAGAGACCTTGTGGAAGACAAAGTGATCACCCTAGAACATGTGTCCACTGGATTACAGCTAGCTAACATTTTTACAAAGGCTCTAGATGCTGCTCAATTTGAAAATCTAAGAGGAAAATTCGGAATTTGCATGTATGAAGACCTATAGCAATTACTGGCCAGAGGGAGTGTTCAGGTTAAACGATGTTTTATGGAAAACACTTGGTCCAACCTGCGTATTTAATGCATTCCACACCCTTGACCAGTAAAGCTCGGTATTCCACACCAATTTTCTTATTAAATTCCTCATCCAATTCACTCAGTTTCCCTACTCTTCAAAATCTCTCTCAGACTTTCATTCTCAGTCTCCGCTCAGCATCGAAATGTCTTTCCATCATGGTGCCTCTTCATCCAAGACCCCTCCCAAATCCTCAGCAGATGCTCCTCCACTGCTGAAAAGTCCAAGGGCAAGTATCCTCCTCCCACTGCTGACGAACTTAGGCGAATCAGCAACAAGGAAGGCTCGGCATACGTGGATAAATCCATTGCGGAAATTGTCAATAAGATTCTCCAGACAGGGCGACCTGTGTGTGGCATAACCATTCCTCTTGCTCGTATTGATCCTCCTCACAACTTTGATAATGCAAATGGCTCCAACAGTGTAGCTAGGCCAGAGGAAGATTCTAATGACAATGATGAGGATGTCTCAACAGATAGTGATGACATTGAATCCAGCTCCTCTGAGGAGGAAGATTAATTTGGTTGTGTTGGTGGCTTGTTGTGTGGCTCAGGATGATGGTTTGCTTGGGCTGATGATGAATTGTTGTTGGTGTCACTAGTTTTTTGTTTCCTTGCTTAGATTTTGTTTAATGTGACAACATGAAATATTTGTGTTGCTCTTCATGAGCTTTATGTTGTAATAACCCCTAAGATATGTGCTTCCATCCGTATTTTGATCTATACTATTTAGTTAGTTTTTATCTAAATTTGTGGCTAAAAGGGGGAGAAGTGGTAGTAACAACAGGGCTATATTTATGAGATTTGTGTCCCTCACAGGTGGAAGACTTGGTAGGTGTTACTGCTAATATGCATGTTTGAAGAGAACATGTTTGCTACTGTGCATGTTTGAACTGAACATGCTTGCAGGTGTGATAACAGGAAGATGTGTTGCTCCGTGAGTTCCTAACATGTGTAGGAATGTATGTTAGAATTGTGTGTGTTTTGGCTGAAGCTGCTAGGCTAACAGGTGATTGTGTTCTTCAGGATGTCGTCCTGAATGTCCTGACATCCATAATCTAGAGCAGTCTGGATAAATTTGTGTGACTGCAGGTTGTGCAGGTTGTGTTCGCACTAATGTGGTGTGCATCAGTTGAGAGGGAGTATCACAAGATAATCCACATATTATTGTGATACCTGTAGTATGGACTAGCAGGTAGTTCTTAGGGTGTTGTCGCTACTGCGAAAATCGGTGCCGGCTGAACAGAAGAGTCGCCACCGTGCGTTATTTATCCCACAGGAGGGAAAGGAAACACTCAGAGTAAACCTACCGCAAAGACGGGAAAGGTATGGTCATCGCAACCAAAACCTGGATTCGGGAGTCGGTTACGCAAGGGGAAGGTATTAGCACCCTCACGTCCGTCGTACTCGACGGGATCCACGCTTGTTTTTGGGTATGGATTGTTATTTCTATCTAAACTAAAGGTCAGGGGTCAAAAGAAAATAAAATGACTCGGCAAAGCATCGCACTTTATGCCTACGTATTCCCGTCTGGAACGAGAAATCAGAGTCAACGTAGTTCGCCTACCTACGGGAAAGGAGGGGAAGGTTGCTCGCTAGGATATCGCATACTATGCCTACGTACTTCCACACTGCATGGAAGATCAGAGCAAACATAGTTCGGGCCACGTACGACACAAGTCTGTTTCGATTGTTTTTATTCCTTCTGAAAAAGGTTTTCCTGATTCACACTCCCAGCGGACAAAAATGACGTCTTGATGAGTTCACATTCTTTTACGGAAGAAGTGTCTTTTATTATGTTTGACATCTTATTATATTTTTCTGTTTGTTTTGAGAAAGAAGAGACAGAACTCTAACCTACAGTTGCGAAGGGAATCAAACTAACCTAATGTTATCATGCATGGGTTAAGACCTAGTGTCTATCATGCTCCTCTCTTGCGCAGAGAGAAACAGAGATCCTAAGGGAATAGACGGAAACAACAACAATACCAGATATATACAGTAAAGCGGTAAAATGCATGGATGCAACAATACAAGCGAGGCAAGGGAGTCCCACTCAACCTCGAACCTAGAAAACAATAGGCAAAAGTGAACAGGCTTCACTTTCAACCCAACAGGGTAAATAGCAAACAATACAGTCAAGGAAAACCAATCAATACATCAGAAATTAACAGCAAAAATAAACAGCCACAACAGCTCTGCATCAACATCTGTCTTCAAGTCATCTCCAAACAGCTACAAGCTTCAGCAAGCATCAATCTCCATCTCCACAGCCTTCAAGCAAGGTCTCTGTCATCAGTCTTCAATCTGCAATGGCTTTTCTTCAAGTCTCAATCTCCAAGCTGAGGAATCGATCACAAGAGTGAACTGGGTGTTAAGCAATTAGTTGACCACCAAAGGTGGCAAACATACTGTTATCAACACATAGGATATTTTCTCTCAAGAGTTCTATCCCTTAGACATTAGCACCAAGCCTTCCAAAGGAAGGGGGTGAGTGTCTTAGAGAGACTCTTCATCACAGAGAAGGATGGAGGCAGTCAAGACCTTCCATGTTTGAGAACCAAGTCTACTACTCTAGAGCTCTGCCTAGCTCCTAAACCCTAGACTCCTCAACAGCTGCCAGCACAGGATCTCCTCATCAACTCTGGAAGTTGGTCTTCAATATCTGATCTCCAAATGGCTTCATCACCTCAGGTCTTCAGCTCTCACCAAGCCCCAAACAAACCCAATACCCCACACAAACAGAATAATAACCCTAAAGAGGGCACACCACACAGTCAATCAAATATAAGCAAGATACTAATAGCAGTAGGGGAATCCTAATATTTTCTAAGGGATCTAATGAATACCCATAATCCCTATAGTCGCATACCCCAAAGATTCAATTTCTAACTCCTAAGGGGAATGAACTAATTCACCTATGTTATCTCCTAAACCCTAGTTTTGATCATGTTATTCACACCTAAACAAATCACCTAAAATTAAGTCCTAAAAATATGAACTAAATTTTATATACAAGATAAATGTCTAAACTAACCAACCTAAAAAGAATGGATTAAAAATATTGAAGCATCTATTCAAACTAAAATTAACAAATTCATGTATCAAACTAAATGTTATCTATACCTATTTAAAAGAAAAATATGCCAAAAATATGAAAATAAAATGAAATATTAATTTTTTTGTGTGATATTTTTCTTGACAAAAATATGAACAATGTAAAAAAACAACCAATTAAAAACTAGCACTTTTCTATTTTTTTATGAATTTTTTAAAGAAATGAAAATTTGAAAGAAAATAAAATGAGAACTAATTGAAATGGGGTGCAGCAAGCAATTGGAATCAGTTAAAATAACAAACTGGGCCCAGACTGAGGGGCGCGCATAACAAGCGCGTCTGGGCCCATATGCACTCAGAAAGTAAACAAAAATTAAAAAAACAGAAAACGGTGTAAAAAGCAAGTATTTCAGTTGAAATGGAAATGGGCCTTGGTTCGTGGGGTGTGCATAGCAACCATTGTCTGAGCCCATCAGAAACCTTTAAGTGAAACGGTGCGTTGCACCATTTGAATTTCCCTCCGTGTTTCTTCTTCAATCGTGGCCGTTGGTTTCAGTCACCAGTCAAAGGTCAATGCCTGATCGTGTGGCTCCCAGATCGTCTTCAACCTCCAGCAAACCCTAAGCCATGAAAACCCTAGCCATGCCTGCATCTTCAAGTGCTCTGTTCTCCCTCCATGCACCATGAAATCACACGATTCCAAAAGCAAAATTACTCTAATTTCTTCCCTCTACGCAACCATAACCATAACTTCCTCTAAAACTCAACCAACAATGGAACCCGATACGCATAACAGTTGGAATCCACCATGATCACCTGACATCAAACCTCCCAATGCTTGCTCAATTATATCCTAACATTATCTACATCTCACACTGATCATTATGAGCTAATAACCTAAGATCATTGTGCACTGAATCATGAGTTACAAGCCTTAACAGTTTGTGCACACCATTAACAACCTTCATGGAATCTCTTCAAACTCACCAAAACCAGTCATCTAGCCTATCCTAACATTCTTATGCTAACAAATCTCCATAATTCTAACCAAATCATGCAATTCGAATGAAGATACCAACCTGGTGTGATGGTGAAAACAGATGCTAAAACCTCTTGATCCAATGCTTGCAATGAGTGGAAATTGATCAGGGACCTTGTTCTTGAATTCTGTATGCAACAAATCTTGCTCCAATGCTTTGAATCTCACAATTCCAATTTTATTGCTTCTTGGATGATGGAAGTGTATGGCACGAATCCTCCTCAATTCTACCAAATGCTTGTGTGAATTATGATCTATGAATGATGGTGATGAAGATCAGATCAAGAATTGTGAAAATTGGTGAAGATTTGAGGTAGTTTGAAAAGCTTTTGCAAGTTGGAGAAAATGTGTGAAACTTGGTGTTATGACCAATGTGATTCACCAACCATGGCATGAAGCTCTTCATATCAATATATAGATGAGATTAGAACCTCCTAGAACTTTGGAGAAGCTTCCCATGTATAATTTCCCTTGGATTTGGATTATGTAACTTTCACTGTAAGTAACCATGCATAACTCCTAAATCTTGAACCAAACTCAAAATTATACTTTTGCCAATGTTTTCAAAATGATTTTTCCAATCAAAATGACCTATAATTTCACCCCATTTGGCCAAAATATGAAAAATCTCAAATTTAGGTCATTTTTTTATTCATTAAATCCACCAATTTTCAAACCTTGTGCTATGAGTCTTTCCAATCTTTCATGGTCACTTTTATAGACTCAAAATGTCATTTGGGGCAAGTTTGATGTTGTGAAGTTTTCCATTTGAAGCTTCCTTGTATGAGTTTTGGGCATAGGCTTGAAATGACCTGTAATTCTCAGATGACCAAAATACCCTTTGCTTGCCAAGACCATAAGTAGAGTTCCACAAATCATATGAAGGCATACCATACCATTCTAGAAATATAAGACAATGAGGAACAATTCTTATGTTGACCAGAAATTCATTTGAAATATCCTTGAGGGGTAAAGGTAGCTTGGAAGTCAAGTCACTTTCACAGACAAAATTTCAGATACCTCAGATGACCTGTAACTTGCAAGGACCATAACTTGAGTTCTATAAATCTCCTTGATGTCTTCCACCACTTAAATTAAAGGTCTTGAGATCCTATACAAGTTTCATGTTGGCCAAGGATCCATTTGAAGCTTGCATTATGACTTATCCTGCTTGGAAATTTGACCTAAATCAGGGGATTTTACACAGAAACCCTAATTTAGAAACTCCTCTTCTCCTTGATTTCTCTTGATTTCTTCTTAGCATATCACCATATATTTATTTACATGTTAAATGATGAACCTCACATCTCTCCAATAGCCCTTAAAGCCTTTCAATCAATCAATTGACCTAGAGTTGACCCCCAGATGAAACTCTAGTTGGCTGTCTTCAACTGCAACTCTTGTGATCATATCAATGACTTGTCTCCTTCTCCCAATTACCTTCTAAGTCTTTCATGATGTCCACATAATCTCCATGCTCAGCCCACAGCTCACAATTTCTTTGATGGTCCTCAGATACCCTCAGATAGGAGATAGATGCACTGATTGATCCATTGACTTCTTAGCTTTCAAATTCTTTCTGATGACTTGAATGAGATTGA
>OZ012739.1:264271830-264320731 GCA_963859935.3 Lathyrus sativus | reverse complement strand
GGTGTCGGTAGCCGGAGAGCCAATCCAGAGGTTAAGGGCTTACTTATTGGAAGGGCTTAGAGCAAAGTTGGAATTGTCCGGAATCTTGATCTACAAGGCCTTTGAAATGCGAACAACCAGCAAGACCGAGTATCTTCCTATACACACGGCATGTCGTCTAGGCTTACCAGCTATAATTCAATGCCTTATTGATTTCGGGCACTGAAATTAGTTGATAATGTTCGACAACAGCTAGTGCGTATCATGGCTCGGTTTAACCTGAAACTATGCAGCACTGAATTCAATGGTTGTGATTATTACGGCAATGTTAAAAAGGCAATGATAGCAGGACATTCAAGAAAAGAGCATGTTTGGACCTACTGCTCATGGTATAAATAGAGTCAATATGGAAAGATTGCAGCAAATGGATTACAAGCAAGGAATTGTATCAATGATTTTAATGGAAGACAAGAGCTACCAATTCTTCAAAGTTTACCTGCAGACGTAGGAATGCCGCATCTTGGTTTTAATGATTGCACATCAATTGCGGCGTGGAAGCTTCAATATTATCAATGGGAAATGGCGGCGTCAAGAAGCGGCAGAAAATAGAATTCTGCGGTAGCAGAAGCTTTGTTTTTATCCAGACTATTTTCACGTATCTGAGCCATATTTCCAAGCCGTGTGAGCCATAAAGTTAATCCACGTCATGTTTAAATGAACTGCAAAGTAATAAAGGAAAAACGACGTCTTGAGATACAAAGAGGGAAATTGCAAAAACGACATGAAAAAATATCAGCAAAAAGTCACGCACAATTTGCATCACAAAACGCAGTGAAAATTTCACAAAACGGCAAAACTTTTCACTCACTCTCAATCTATAAATACCACACATACCTCATTCATTTCTTCAAGCTTGAAAAGCCAGAAAACTTCTGCAGAAATATCACCCCAACCTCTAATTTTCTTCAAGCTTCAATCCACTTCACCTCTCATACTTTCTTCGTTCATCAAAACCATTTCATACTATATTCACTCTTCTACTTTTTTCTTCCAATTTAACCTCAAATAGAGACCAATTTTGAACTACAATTCATTCAGAAGAAGAAGAGAAGCAAGAAGAAGTTTGGATTGATTGTTGCTCCTGAGTTTGAAGGTAGTTTGAGCTTCACCGTCATTTCCGATCCGTTACTTTTTGTTGTGTTTCTTTGAATTGTTGGTACTATTGTGAAGAGCTCTTGATTCCGATCACAACCGTGCTGGTTTCGCATCCCGCCGCTTTAATTTGAGTAAGCGTTGAAGCTCCCACGGCCGTGAGCAGTGCCGCGTAAGAGCTAGAAGAAGATGATGAAGCTATTCTGATTCTTATTTCTTTTCTTTTGATTTTAGTTTTATTGTTTTTTTTGTTTAAACATATCTTGGGCCGCGAGGCCTATTTACTATCATCACCATGTTTTTTACTTTAAACCTCCCTCTTTATTTTTTAAAGCTTTTCATTCAATTTCATTTTCTAATATTTGTTTTCTTTTGAAATAATTTTTTTTTAAAAAAATAGCGTTTGTTTTAGATCTTAAATTTTGATCAGATCTCATCAATATCAATGGACTTTGGGTGTCGATTTTATCCACCAAGAGAGGTGATTGATATTGATGATGATTTAATCGATTTAAGATTCCAATTGTGATTTCTTTTCATTTTAATTTTCTTTCTTCTTCTTTTTATTTTTGATCGATGAAATCTATGGATCATAGATTGTTGATTATCAAGGTTGTTTAATCTTCATTATTTCAAATCTATGGATGAATAATCATTGAGATAATTCTCCGTACTTTGGAATAGTGATAGATTACCTTTGATTAATTGATTAAAAATCTTGATTATGATGAGATCACTACCTCTTTTCTTTTTGTGTGGCATGTTTTAGGAGAGTGATTTACATATCACTTCTCTAACATGTGTTAACACTAATATTATTATTGACCGGCCTCAGATAGTCGTGGTTTCTACATAAACCCGATTACGATTGCTTAACATAGCGCTAAAGTGTCCCTTAATCGGAAATGATCATTCATGGCTCAAACTTACGTTTAAAAGTCCAAGTATGATTAGTTGCTTGTCTTAACTCCAATACCTATGAAAATCATTGTTAGGAGGCTTTTATTCTATCAATCCTCTAATGAATTTTCATTAATCTTGGTCTAAGTGCAAGAATTAATCATCATTGATCATATGTTCTAACCACTAACCACTAATTCACTAACAATATCCTTGTTTAATTTTGTTTATATTCTCTTCTTACTCCTTATTTCTTACTTTTATGTTTCCATATTATCATTTCATATCATATCTTTGTTTATGTTTATGTCATTTCTCTTTTGTCCACTTGGACCATATCTTGTTCAAAACACTAATAAAGGATAAAAAAATCTCTAAAAAACTTGGTGTTGTTAACTTTGTGGTTATGCTCTTGGACTACTCTTAGACCTTGGACTTCATGGACCTTTGGACTTAGAATTAGGACTCTCGTTCCTATGCTTGGAGTATTGTGGATCTTAGCCTTTATTTGGCTCACTCATTAGCTTATGCTTTAAATCGGATGGAATTCTTTTTGCTTGCTATGGAGTGTGCTACAAGTCGGTTAGATCTTTCTTACCTCTAGCTCTTATTTTGGTTTCTAGGATAGTCACTTCATCTCCTCCCCTTCTTAAATTTTCAAAACTTTCTCCCTCTTTCAAAACCTTCTTGGTTTCAAACTTCAAAACCGCTTTCGCAATAAAACCTTGACTTTCGTCAAGTGATTTTTAAACTTTGTTTTTTTCTTAATAAAAGTCAATCAATGTTAATCATGCTTTGACCAATCTCAAAAGACATAAAAAATACAAAAACTCATCAACTCTTTTTGTGCCTTTATGCACTTTTTCACTTTAAAACTTTTCATAAAGTTTAGACATGATTCATTTCTATAGTTGAGATATAAATCTCCTATTCCCCATATTATTAAGACTTTGACATTTTCCACGTTGATGTTGAGTGATAGTCTTGTTGACATTCCAAGCAAATCCTCCATCTTTATGTGACGCAGATGTTGTCTTAATACTCGTGGGTGGATAGTCGCAGTTTTCTCCTTGAAATGACGACTTGTCTTTACATCTAAAATAAATCAAAACCAACAAATTTTTGTCATTTGTACCACGAACTACGGGGTTTTGATTCCATATTTCACTTTGTGGGTACGTAGGCATGAGGCGATAAGTCTCTCCAAACACAAAAATCTAAAAAAATAATTCTCTTCTCATCTCCCCAATCTCTTTTCAAACAAACCATGTTCAAACCAAAAAACGCAAATATTTCAAAGGGCTCCTATAGAGTACTATAGACGTTTTGGGTGCTAACACCTTCCCATTGCGTAACCAACCCCCTTACCCCGATCTCTGTCTCTTGTTCTTACTTTAGAACTCTTTGGTTTTGTTCGCTCTTTTTCCTTTCCTTTTTGGGATAAAATAAAAGTGCGGTGGCGACTCTTGTTTTCTTTGAGTTAAGTTAATCAATAACTTACACTCACGATTTTTACCGCTACAAGATCTTCAGACCCCAATCATAAATCTGCTCTGTCAAAAACAAACATACATCTGCTGATGAGATCTTCAGACCCCAATCTTAAATCTGCTCTGTCAAGAACAAACATACATCTGCTGATGAGATCTTCAGACCCCAATCATAAATCTGCTCTATCAAGAACAAACATACATCTACTGATGAGATCTTCAGACCCCAATCATAAATCTGCTCTGTCAAGAACAAGCAACTGATGACGAAAACTCTGCTCTATCAAGAACAAACATCCGATAACAAAACTTTGTTCTATCAAGAACAGACACCTGATAATGAGATCCTCAGACCCCAGTCATAAACCTGCTCTGTCAAGAACAAGTGCACATCTGATGATAAGATCCTCTGATCAGAACTTGCTCTATCAAGAACAAATACACATCTGATGATAAGATCCTCTGATACCAACAAAACTGATTCATTGTCAAGAAAAACCTGGTAATCTGAAGGTCAAAGTTTCCTGCAATAAACCCAGCCCTGCTCACAGGTATGGACCTAAACTGACTCAAGTTCGGCATCTTATGCGTTCATCAGCGTCACAGACATTCAAGAGGGGTGATACGATACCCAGAAGGTGTGGCATCACCAGCTCATGAAGCGGCCTCACTCGGCTGAATCACAAATGATCGGTCCCCAGAGTCGACAATCCACCAAACCAGCAACCGTCTCAACCCAAAGGGTTGAAAGATAAGCCAACCGGGAGAACCTCGTCTGAGCGTGGATTTCATGAGACACTAGTGCCTGCAAGGCAAGCACGCGCCCACTAATTTCCATAACTAATGCTATGTTCACTCAAGCCTGGGTCTGGCTGCTCACTCATCAGAATGCCCCTCCCACAACAGCACAGATAATCATATCATACTAAAAATAAAATGCGAGAAATAAAATGCAATAAATAAACACAACCGAACAAGTAATCATACAAGCGCTAGGAATGACTCGCATAGGGAACCGGAGAACCAGAGATTCTGGGTTCGATCCCCAGCAGAGTCGCCAGCTGTCGCTTTCGCGAAAATAAGGTGCCGGCACAACAGAAGATTCGCCACCTTTCGTTATTTATCCCTCGGAGCGGGAAAGGAAACGATCGGAAAAACCTTACGAAAAAGGGTAAGACAAGGTCGTCGCAACCGTTGTCTGGGTTCGGGAGTCGGTTACGCAAGGGGAAGGTATTAGCACCCCTCACGTCCGTCGTACTCGACGGGATCCATGCTTGTTGTGTTTACTTGGACGGGTTGGTTTTATCTATCTACCTATCAACGCTGGTTTAAAAAGAAAAGAAACTGACTCGGCAAAGCGTCTCACTTTATGCCTACGTATTCTCATCAGAGAACGAGAAATCAGAGTCAACGTAGTTCGACCTACGACGGGTTATGGGGAAGGTAGCTCGCCAATACATCAGTATTGTGCCTACGTACTCTCAATAGATGAGAGATCAGAGCTTACGTAGTTCGGGACACTACGCATCATTTATGTCTTTCACGAAAGAAGTGTTTTTTATTGTGTTTGCAATCTCAATCGCACCAGAGACTATGACCTGAGAGTGAATGTGTCGCATGTCACCCAAAGGGTACCATACTAAACATCCAGACTGTGAAAAATAAACTCTCCCACAATCCTTTCTCAGATAGCTTAAGGCTCGTAACGTACGAAAGGAATCATTCATGATTACTGTATCTTAAGCTGTTTTGAGATGAGAAGAGAACAGGCTCTACTAGGAGGGAGACTATCAAGTCCTACTATTGTCATGCGAAGGATTCATCCTATGGTTGAGGTTTGAAACAGGGAACTCCTAGAAGTTATCATGCATAGGTTTCAACCTAAAGTTCTATCATCAATTCCTTATCAAAGGATATGAGAGTCCTAAGGGATCATGTCAATGATACACCGAAACAGATAAAGCATCAGCTCAAACAGTAAACAGTAAACGACTGTAAAATGCATGCAATGCAAGTGAGGGAGGAAATGTGTGTGGGGCATCAGCCTCCACAAGCTCATCTCAACCTCAAGCCAGATATGAATAACAGTAATCATACTGAAAGACAACATGCTATCAAGCAATATACAGTAAACTGCAATCATACAGAAGAAATGAAATAAGATGCCATCAGGCAAACAAACCACATGGGCAAGGGAGCAGGGCTCTACCGAATACCCGCAAGCAAAGCCATACAGTAACAATACAAGCAGAGGGAGCAACTTAACCTCTAGTGCAATCATGCTCCTAGATTCTACCTAGTCTAGATATGGACTTATTCTAATGCATCAAGCAAATCAAACAAGGCACATCAATACAGAAAAACAGACAAGAAAGCAGATCAACTCCTCTCTCAACTCCAAGCTTCAGCTCTTCCAACAGCAACTCAGTCTTCAGACTTCCATTACTCTTGACAAATATCAATTTGCTTTTCCAGGTTTCAACCCTTCAACACAAGTTTCAACTTGTGTTCCCTTCTCCAAGCTTCAGCTCCTTAATCAGTTCCACCTTCAAGCTTCACTCTTAACCACAAGTATCAACTTGATCTCCTTCAGGATCTCCAAGCTCCAAAGTAAGTATCAACTTCCTTTTTTCTTCAAGCTTCAACTCTTCAGAATCAATCTCAATTGAATCCTCTTCCTAAGCATCAACTTAGTTTCCAAGATCTCAGCTCTCTTTGCTTCACCAGTATCAACTTGGTCTTCTCTTCCTACAAGCTTCAGCTTCTCAGAGTAATCTTTAATCACTTAGAAGTATCAACTTCATCCTTCAATGAGTATGTTTGTAGAAATCCATTCGCGTTTGCTCATAAATTTTTTCCTGCATTTGCAATACCAACTTCTTGTTTAAACTCTTGGAGGGAGGATGATGAGGTGAAAATGCAAAATTTCTGGTTATATGCTTTTGAATAAGACCCTGCTGATGATGTAAGGCATTGTTTCAAATTCCCAAACACCGGAGATATAAGGAAGATAATCCCTTGTTAACCCTTTTGAGCCTCGAAGTAGGAGTTTCCTTTCTAAATGGAAAAAACCTCACATTTTAACCTGGGGCAGGGTAGTCTTCAGTTAAATTGACCAAGTGTTCAAATTTCCGAAAAGAGTGTGTATTTAAGGACCAACCATGATGGTTATCCTTCATTCCAAAGGAAAGAGACAATCGCAACCCTTTTAACAAGTCAGATAAGCCAATGTCACGTGATTTGTTCAAAAGAAAAATAAAAAGCTCGCTAAGTCGTACAACTTGAAAACAGGTGACTTAGGCAAACGTTAGGGCATCCCGCTGGACATCAAAAATTCAAAAGAATTGGTCTAGGCAAAAATTAGAAAAAAAACGCGAAAAGCGAAAAGAAAGGATTACAATGAAAAATCCTGAACAAATCTATGTGACTACAAAAAAAAAGGCGGTGATTGTTATTCCTTGAAAAGCCTTATTGGCTCTTAAACCATCATTTTTATCAGTTCCTCAACCATCAAAATCCTTTGAGGTATGAACAGTTGTGTCTAATTAGCTGAATATAGGACTGAAGAACATCACGGAGAATGGGTGAGTACAAATAAACTTTGAGCCTAAATATCCTTTTTTCTGAAAACCGTGAACCAGACCACACTATAACCCTCGAAAGACCTAATTGAAGCATGGTTTATTTTGAAAGCATACTTTAACGACATAGCGTTCCTGACTCCCATGAGTTGTGCTAAAAGACTTTTGTTGGTATTTCCTGTGCATTCAAAAATCAATGTCACATCTTAACTAGTGATTCGTTCACAAGTTTTTTGCGACATGTTTTCAGTAAAAAAAACTTCAAGACAAACATATGTAATTGCATTAGAATTATCATTCTCATAATTAAGCTTTTCTGCTTGCATACATTTATTTGACATCATGGAAGCTTACATATGCGTATCAGTGATGAACATAATCTTTTGAAGCCTGAAAATCTGATGAGTAATTGGCAAATCGTTTCAAGGAATGATCATATCCAGGGGCATGTTTCTTGAAGACTTCGTTGAGCTTGAGCAAGTTTGTTTTCCCAGTTGATGCTTTCGCCAGGGGCAAAGCTTGAATACTCCATCAATAAAAGAATATGCCGACTACAGTTAATCTGGGGAAGTTACGTCGAGATTCGAAGAATCTCTCAGAGTTTGAAGATATTGGGGCAGATTAGAGTTTGTCCTTGTTGATGTTCTCCTCGATACAGTCTGTTGACAATCTCTCAAGCAGAGTTTGGTCTTATTAATGCATTTCTCAGTTGGGCACTAGTTCAAGCATTTTTAACTTGGATTCCCCCTGCAAAGTCTTGATTCAGATTCCTTCAATTTGAGCATGGTTCTCCTTCCCTAACCTGTTTATGATCAAGCATATTTAAGTGTGAATGTGATTGTTGGATCCCATCATGTTCTATGGTAAAATTTGATGAGGAATCTCTGGCAGGTTTCTACCTCCTCCGTTATGATTCTTTGCTCTTATGGCCAATTTGAACCATATTTCCTTTCTAAGAAGTATTGATATAGCAGTCAACTGTTGGGTTTTCTCTCACCCTGTGTTGAGCTTTAAAATCCCCTGCAGGTTGACTTTTTGCTATGATGTTAACTTCTTAATTATCCCCGCAATTCCAAGTTATTTCTCTCGAGGTTGTTAGTACCCATAGAGTTATCCTTGTTGATCCCGTGCAGAGGATGTGCATTTATTACAAATGGTTGTGAAAGATAGGATATGACCCTCATCAGGTTCTTATTTTCCTCAACAGAGTTAGTTCTTGCTCCTCTGGTAGAATTTATTGGCAGTTCCCCAGTAGAGTTGTGTTAAGGTTTCTCTAGTAGGGTTTGCTGATATTCCCTTAGCAGAGTTTTTGTTCCTATGGATAACCAGATGGATATTATTCAGTTTTCCCAGCTAAATCTTGATTCAAAATCTTCTCCAGATGAGTATGTTTCCTTCATCCAGCCAGGTTATGATCGGATAGTTGAGAAATTTGAAGACC
This sequence comes from Lathyrus sativus, assembly GCA_963859935.3. Classification (NCBI taxonomy): domain Eukaryota; kingdom Viridiplantae; phylum Streptophyta; class Magnoliopsida; order Fabales; family Fabaceae; genus Lathyrus; species Lathyrus sativus. The sequence continues at coordinate 264,312,188 of OZ012739.1, read as the reverse complement.
ACCTCTCCTTGATGTTATTGCCCATGTGGAGACTTGTCTTTAATGATTCCTAGCAGAGGTTATGCATATCTACTTTGGATTATTCCACAAGTAGAGAACAATGTTGCTTACTTCTAAGAAGTGTTGACATAGCAGTCACCTGTCGGGTTTTCTCTCACCTTGTGATTGGGTGTTGATTTAAAATCCCCCACAGTTTGACTTTTTGCTATGATGTTAACTTCTTATTCCCCAGGCAGAGTTGGAAAATTTGTGTTGCTTTGTTTTCTCCAACAGTTTTTTCCTCGAAGCGGAGTTCATATTGTTGAATTATTTATGGTTGAAGATTGATCTTTGGAGTTTCCTCCCCAAACGATATCTTTATCTCCTCGGCGAGATTTAAGCCTTGTAGTAGGATTTATTTTCCTTTGATGGCTCTTGTGTATCTCTTGCAGGGTTTCTGTTGCTGATCCCCAGCACGATCTCCAATGATATCTCTAATTTGCTGAGATAAGTCGAGTATTTCAGTGGTGTTGTGATGTTTTGTTCACCCTCTGTTTGCCTTTTTTGTCTGTTTTGTCAGCATATTCATACTCATATGCATTGCATGCACATTCATTTTGGTTGAGCATAGCATGTTTTTGTTGCATTCTGCATCTTGCATTTTTTGGTGTTTCCCTTTCGCTGGTGTTGTTATCCCCGCAGAGTGCGTGTGTCCTCTCTCCATTAGAGTGTCCACCCTTAAGCAGAAAATACCTATCCTTTCTAATTCCCCACTGAGTTTATGCCTCGTGGAAGATGTTTGTTTAGCTTTCCTCCCCAGCTTTTATCTGGATGGAATTGTTCCCCATTTGAGTTATTTCCTCATGGGGTCGAGTCTTGTTTGACCGTTTCTCTCCAGTTTGTTCCTGGATTGAACTTTGGTCTCTTGCAGCGGTTATTTTGGATTTCCCTGGGCTGTGAAACCTGGATGATGAGAAGGTGTTTATTCTTCTCTTTTGAGGATTTATTTTCCTCGGCAGGAATTTATTATTCTTCCCCATCAGAAGATGAAGATTTGATTTCCCCAGTGGTGTTTTGATAACACTCTCTTGGTGATTGTTTGTGCGACTTCATGTGACAGTCTCTTTATTTGAGCAACTTGTATGTCTCCAGCAAGATAAACCTCACCCCAACAAATGGTTGTCTCTTTATTTGAGAAGTTTGTTGTGTGATTTGAGCTGCCCATTGACTGGTAGTAGGTATTCCTTGAGAGTTCATTACCTACAAATTTTTCTACCTAGTACTGGGTATCCGGTAATGTTTCTTCACCTTTCGAGTATATTATCTCTATTGACTGGTAATATTTCTCACCCCTTTTGGTTGGTTATACTTTACCCATTTGACCGGTAAAAGATAATCCTTCCTCCCGAGCTTGTTGCCTTTATTTTCTGCCTAGTGATAGGTAGTAGGTAACATTTGTCTCCTCCTTTTGGTCAGTTATCGACATATATTTCTACCCAGTAATCGGTAGTCGGTAATCTTTCCTTGTGAGTTCATTACCCAAAATTTTCTACCTAGTACTGGGTATCCGGTAATGTTTCTTCACCCTTTTGAGTATTTTGCTCATCCTTTTTGGTCAGTTATCGACATATTTTTCTACCCAGTAATCGGTAGTCGGTAATCTTTCCTTATGAGTTCGTTACCCAAATTTTTATACCTAGTACTGGGTATCCGGTAATGTTTCTTCACCCTTTTGAGTATATTGCCTTTATTGTGCTATCTATTGATTGGTAGTCGGTAATATTCTCACCCCCTTTGGTTTATTATGCTTATTTTCTACTCAGTAACCAGTAGAAGCATTTTACCTGTTCTCTTTGGATCGACTATATTCGCCCAGTAACTGGCAGTTGGTATCTCTTTCCCCGTTGAGTCGTTTCCTTTCCTTTATCGGAATAGGATCTTGCTCTTTTGTTTTCCCTTGTGGAGTCTCTCTTTTTCTCCCGAGCTTTTGTTTGTCTCCTGTGGCATTTTCCTCCCCACAGAGGTCTTGTGTTTGCATATCATACCATTAGCATAACTATATTATTTTGTGGTCTCTTAGGGCCAAAAATTGGGTTAATTGTTATATTTAAGTCTCTTCTATCTAGTCGAGACAAAGATGTCAATCTTCATATCTCCGGATAGAAGAATCTTAAATAGGTAGTGACACCCAGAAAAACCAGAGTCATGGATTCTCGTCCTTATTGGTACAATCCAAATATCAGTTGTGTGTTTCATGATGGGGTAATGTGGCATCCAATTGAGGAGTGCAAGGTTTTCCAAGAAATGGTTCAAGAGATGATTGACGATGGGGTGTTGACTTTCGAAGGAGGAAGCCCATTTTTGAATGGAACGCCTTTATGTTGATAAAATATAAAACTCGAGGAAATTCATATTGCTGGTGTTAGTGGGGTGACCTGTAGCGGTCGTACACTTGCTTCTGTTTCTCCAAAGCAAGTTGAGGGTGTTCTTTCAAGCTTGAATTGAGATAGTCTCCTCAGATCATTAGTTCATTTACTGCAATTTTATTTGTAATCTCTCATGTTTGTTAATGCTTTGTTTGCTTGTAGAAACTTGTTTAATACAATGAGTATGTTTGTCTTGAAGAAATCCATTCGCGTTCGCTCATAAATTTTTTCCTGCATTTGCAATACCAACTTCTTGTTTAAACTCTTGGAGGGAGGATGATGAGGTGAAAACGCAAAATTTCTGGTTATATGCTTTTGAATAAGACCCTGCTGATGATGTAAGGCATTGTTTCAAATTCCCAAACACCGGAGATATAAGGAAGATAATCCCTTGTTAACCCTTTTGAGCCTCGAAGTAGGAGTTTCCTTTCTAAATGGAAAAATCCTCACATTTTAACCTGGGGCAGGGTAGTCTTCAGTTAAATTGACCAAGTGTTCAAATTTCCGAAAAGAGTGTGTATTTAAGGACCAACCATGATGGTTATCCTTCATTCCAAAGGAAAGAGACAATCACAACCCTTTTAACAAGTCAGATAAGCCAATGTCACGTCATTTGTTCAAAAGAAAAATAAAAAGCCCGCTAAGTCGTACAACTTGAAAACAGGTGACTTAGGCAAAAGTTAGGGCATCCCGCTGGACATCAAAAATTCAAAAGAATTGGTCCAGGCAAAAATTAGAAAAAAAACGCGAAAAGCGAAAGGAAAGGATTACAATGAAAAATCCTGAACAAATCTATGTGACTACAAAAAAAAAAAGGGGTGACTGTTATTCCTTGAAAAGCCTTATTGGCTCTTAAACCATCATCTTTATCAGTTCCTCAACCATCAAAATCCTTTGAGGTATGAACAGTTCTGTCTAATTAGCTGAATATAGGACTGAAGAACATCACGGAGAATGGGTGAGTACAAATAAACTTTGAGCCTAAATATCCTTTTTTCTGAAAACCGTGAACCAGACCACACTATAACCCTCGAAAGACCTAATTGAAGCAGGGTTTATTTTGAAAGCATACTTTAACGAGATAGCGTTCCTGACTCCTATGAGTTGTGCTAAAAGACTTTTGTTGGTATTGCATGTCCATTCAAAAATCAATGTCACATCTTAACTAGTGATTCGTTCACAAGTTTTTTGCGACATGTTTTCAGTATAAAAAACTTCAAGACAAACATATGTAATTGCATTAGAATTATCATTCTCATAGTTAAGCTTTTCTGCTTGCATACATTTATTTGACATCATGGAAGCTTACATATGCGTATCAGTGATGAACATAATCTTTTGAAGCCTGAAAATCTGATGAGTAATTGGCAAATCGTTTCAAGGAATGATCATATCCAGGGGCATGTTTCTTGAAGACTTCGTTGAGCTTGAGCAAGTTTGTTTTCCCAGCTGATGCTTTCGCAGGGGAAAAGCTTGAATACTCCATCAGTAAAAGAATATGCCGACTACAGTTAATCTGGGGAAGTTACGTCGAGATTCGACGAATCTCTCAGAGTTTGAAGATATTGGGGCAGATTAGAGTTTTTCCTTGTTGATGTTCTCCTCGATACAGTCTGTTGACAATCTCTCAAGCAGAGTTTGGTCTTATTGATGCATTTCTCAGTTGGGCACTAGTTCAAGCATTTTTAACTTGGATTCCCCCTGCAAAGTCTTGATTCAGATTCCTTCAATTTGAGCATGGTTCTCCTTCCCTAACCTGTTTATGATCAAGCATATTTAAGTGTGAATGTTATTGTTGGATCCCATCATGTTCTATGGTAAAATTTGATGAGGAATCTCTGGCAGGTTTCTACCTCCTCCGTTATGATTCATTGCTCTTATGGCCAATTTGAACCATATTTCCTTTCTAAGAAGTATTGATATAGCAGTCAACTGTTGGGTTTTCTCTCACCCTGTGTTGAGCTTTAAAATCCCCTGCAGGTTGACTTTTTTCTATGATGTTAACTTCTTAATCATCCCCGCAATTCCAAGTTATTTCTCTCGAGGTTGTTAGTACCCAGAGAGTTATCCTTGTTGATCCCGTGCAGAGGATGTGCATTTATTACAAATGGTTGTGAAAGATAGGATATGACCCTCATCAGGTTCTTATTTTCCTCAACAGAGTTAGTTCTTGCTCCTCTGGTAGAATTTATTGGCAGTTCCCCAGTAGAGTTGTGTTAAGGTTTCTCTAGTAGGGTTTGCTGATATTCCCTTAGCAGAGTTTTTGTTCCTATGGATAACCAGATGGATATTATTCAGTTTTCCCAGCGAAATCTTGATTCAAAATCTTCTTCAGATGAGTATGTTTCCTTCATCCAGCCAGGTTATGATCGGACAGTTGAGAAATTTGAAGACCACCTCTCCTTGATGTTATTGCCCATGCGGAGACTTGTCTTTAATGATTCCTAGCAGAGGTTATGCATATCTACTTTGGATTATTCCACAAGTAGAGAACAATGTTGCTTACTTCTAAGAAGTGTTGACATAGCAGTCACCTGTCGGGTTTTCTCTCACCTTGTGATTGGGTGTTGATTTAAAATCCCCCACAGTTTGACTTTTTGCTATGATGTTAACTTCTTATTCCCCAGGCAGAGTTGGAAAATTTGTGTTGCTTTGTTTTCTCCAACAGTTTTTTCCTCGAAGCGGAGTTCATATTGTTGAATTATTTATGGTTGAAGATTGATCTTTGGAGTTTCCTCCCCAAACGATATCTTTATCTCCTCGGCGAGATTTAAGCCTTGTAGTAGGATTTATTTTCCTTTGATGGCTCTTGTGTATCTCTTGCAGGGTTTCTGTTGCTGATCCCCAGCACGATCTCCAATGATATCTCTAATTTGCTGAGATAAGTCGAGTATTTCAGTGGTGTTGTGATGTTTTGTTCACCCTCTGTTTGCCTTTTTTGTCTGTTTTGTCAGCATATTCATACTCATATGCATTGCATGCGCATTCATTTTGGTTGAGCATAGCATGTTTTTGTTGCATTGTGCATCTTGCATTTTTTGGTGTTTCCCTTTTGCTGGTGTTGTTATCCCCGCGGAGTGCGTGTGTCCTCTCTCCATTAGAGTGTCCACCCTTAAGCAGAAAATACCTATCCTTTCTAATTCCCCACTGAGTTTATGCCTCGTGGAAGATGTTTGTTTAGCTTTCCTCCCCAGCTTTTATCTGGATGGAATTGTTCCCCATTTGAGTTATTTCCTCATGGGGTCGAGTCTTGTTTGACCGTTTCTCTCCAGTTTGTTCCTGGATTGAACTTTGGTCTCTTGCAGCGGTTATTTTGGATTTCCCTGGGCTGTGAAACCTGGATGATGAGAAGGTGTTTATTCTTCTCTTTTGAGGATTTATTTTCCTCGGCAGGAATTTATTATTCTTCCCCATCAGAAGATGAAGATTTGATTTCCCCAGTGGTGTTTTGATAACACTCTCTTGGTGATTGTTTGTGCGACTTCATGTGACAGTCTCTTTATTTGAGCAACTTGTATGTGTAACACCCCCTTTTTATACCCCCAAATAAATTAAATAAATCAATTAGGCACTTAGAAAGTTTATTTCATCAGAGTTTAATTAAAACATGGTATAAAAGAGGCGCATCACATTATCATGAAATTAAACACATATGATACCTGCTCAAAATAGATATGCAACAATGGGTAACCCACATCTCAATATTTAGAATAAAAGCGGAAACATCCAAATATTGAATCAATCACGTTCATAAAGGTATATACAACCATCAGTTAATTCATGCTTTACGACATATCCACAGCAGATACATACACATATGTATCACAAAAGAATCAAACAAATGTAACTCCAAAAGAGTCAAAGACTTCCTAACTACCCAGATGTTACATATCAGAGCCATTGACCAAAAAGAATGAAGACATCGCTTCACAAAAGAACCTCCAGCTTCCTACTCTGCAATGCCTCATAGAGCATTATAAAACAGCAGAAGGGTGAGAAACAACATCATAACAGTTAATGCATAAAATTGTATATATACATATACTCATATTGGTACAAGTTATACTCAAATTATGTTCTCACCACATTAAGCATATACAGATAACCATGTCTCTACACATACACATGAACATTCACTATATTTCCTCCAAACAATCACATATAACATACACAATTATATTCACACAACCAATGCATCACACACGGATGACTCATGCAACTCATAGAGACCGACACACGACCCTATGCAGATGCAAATGCGGTACCGACTCATTCAACAAATTCCCTAAGGAATCGAGTATTCAGCAGATCCTCCACGGGATCAAGTACTCAGCAGATTCTCCATGGAATCAAATATTCATCAGATTCTCCACGGAATCGAATATTCAGCAGATCCTCCACGGGATCAAGTACTCAGCAGATTCTCCACGGAATCAAATACTCTAACCAATTCTCCACGGAATTACATGTCATGACCGATTCTCCAAGGAATCACACAATGCAACCGATTCTCCAAGGAATCACACAATGCAACCGATTCTCCAAGGAATCAAATATAACCATCGTATCATACGAGGTTCTGCAAATCCTCCGAGGGATCAATCGACACAAAAATGCATACTATGCTCGCAAACATATTCATTGCATTTATCATATACATAGCATATATCTATCATGCATTCACATTATACACCATTCCACACATGGTTTACACACATATCAGCCTATCAATGCATTTCTATTCAATTCGAGCAAATACACAAGATTATCAAATATTCAAGATTTATCATTTACTCTACAATCTAGGATTCACGCCTTTCGGCCACCCACAGCACAACATGTTGAAACAGTTCACACATCAATCATTCATATAGGCATTAATCATAATTGAATCAATCAAACATCATGCCATGAACAAACAGCAAAACAAATAACACTGCCAGGTTCGCCAACCTTCGCCTGGCGAAGCCACGCAGCGAATGCTCGCTGGCCTTCGCCTGGCGAACTCCCCAGTGAAGTCCACTGGGAGTAATTCTGGAATTACTCGCTGAGGCTCGCTACCCACTCGCCTAGCGAACCTTCGCCAACTCACCTCGCCTGGCGAACTTGCCAGCGAATACAGGGTATTAGCTTCTGACTTGCTTCGCTACAGCTCGCTGGGCTTCGCCTGGCGAAGCTTCGCTGCCATTCGCCTGGCGAACTTGCGAAGACAGAACTTCCATGGCTGTCTCAAAGCCCAAACTCCACACAACCAACCGATTAAATCCAAACCAGTCACAGTAGCACAACCCAACCATTGCCCGACTAAACTACATCGTCTAATCCGATTTCTAACCGATTAAAACTTCGTTCTACTCACAAAACCAACTTCTAACCTAAGTGGAAAAAGAGTAGAAACTCTACAAAATCCACACACATACACACACAATCATACACATTAAAGAGATGATGGAGTTTCACACCCTTACCGATCGACTGCAAGCTTTGGTGATGATCCCTTGAAGATTTTAGGTTTTCCTCTCCACTTTCTCTTCTCTTTCTCTTCTCCTCTTTTCTTTCTCTTGTTTTTCTTCTTATGTTACTATCTTTCTTTCTTTTCCTCTCTTATTCTATTTCTACCTCTATTTCTTTACTCTCAAATTCCTTCCAACACTTATCAATCAATTCTCACACTAAAGTGCTAAATACCTAAAATGCCCTTTTTACCCTAATTCCCCGAAAACTCTCCGAATCGGTAAAATAGATAAAATAAGCAAACACCACATAATAACAATATATAATTTCTCAATTTAAACAAACATCAATTAAATAAATTAAAAGACTCAACAATTAATGGGAATTCAGAATCGGGGCGTTACAACTCTCCCCCCACTTTAGAAATTTTCGTCCTCGAAAATATCACCTGATTCAAACAACTCTGGATGCGATTCTCGCATCTTGCTCTCCAATTCCCAAGTCATGTTGCCTTCCGCGGTACCTCCCCAGGACACTTTCACAAGCGCAATATCCTTGCCTCTTAGTTTCTTAACTTCACGGTCCAAAATACTAACCGGTAAAACTTCAACTGTAAGGTTATCTCTTACTTCCACTTCATCCATTGGGATCACATGTGACGGATCCGGAACATACTTCCGAAGTTGCGAGACATGGAATACATCATGCAAATTCGAAAGGTTCGGAGGCAACGCCACACGATACGCCACAGCACCAATCCGTGCGACAATCTGATACGGACCAATAAAACGAGAAGTCAACTTTCTCGACTTCAAGGCACGACCCACACCCGTAACCGGTGTAACTCTCAAAAACACATGGTCGCCCTCTTGAAACTCGAGATCCTTTCTCCTTTTATCATGATAACTTTTCTGTCTATTCTGAGAAGCTTTCATCTTTTCCCGAATAAATTTCACCTTTTCCGTCGTTTGCTGTACCATTTCAGGACCAACTACCGACCTTTCACCCATCTCATGCCAACACAGAGGTGTTCGACATCTCCGTCCATATAAAGCCTCAAATGGCGCCATACCAATACTCGAATGGAAACTGTTATTATAGGTGAATTCAATCAACGCTGAATAACTGTCCCATGCACCACCTTGTTCAAGCACACAAGCACGCAACAAATCTTCTAACGATTGAATCGTCCTCTCGGTTTGACCATCCGTTTGCGGATGATATGCTGAACTCAATCTCAACTTAGAACCCAAGGCACCTTGCAAACTCTCCCAAAATCTTGAAGTAAATCTAGGATCTCTATCCGACACAATACTCTTAGGAACTCCATGAAGCTTCACAATAGTGCCAACATAAATCTCGGCCAACCTTTCCAAAGAATAAGTAATATCAATCGGAATAAAATGAGCCGATTTAGTAAGCCTATCAACAATCACCCAAATAGCATTATGTCCTCTTTGCGTATTCGGCAATCCCGTAACAAAATCCATCGATATACTATCCCATTTCCATTCCGGAATATCCAACGGTTGCATCAATCCACTAGGCTTCTGATGCTCCACCTTAGACTTCTGACAAGTCAAACACGAGTACACAAAACGAGCAACATCGCTTTTCAATCCAGACCACCAAAAGATCTTCTTCAAATCCTGATACATCTTATTCGCTCCCGGATGAATACTTAAGTTACTCCGATGTCCCTCTTCCAATATCATCTTTTTCAAATCTGCATCATCGGGAATACAAATACGACCTCGAAACCTCAAAACTCCTAATTCATCAACTTTGAAATCTTCATTTCCATTCGTCATCAAATCCACAAATTTCAAATCCAACTTTTGCTTTTCACACACTGTAGCAAGGAAATCATTCGTGACATGCAACATACCAAGCTTCACACTACTCGGCGTTAACTCACAAACCAAACTCAAATCTCTAAAGTTCTCCAAGAGTTCCCACTCTCTAACCATCAAAGTAGACACGTGCAACGACTTCCGACTTAAAGCATCGGCTACCACATTCGCCTTACCCGGATGATAATTTAAACCAAAATCATAGTCCTTCAAAAGTTCTAGCCATCTCCTTTGCCTCATATTCAATTCCTTTTGATCAAACAAATACTTCAAACTCTTGTGATCGCTAAAAACTTCAAATCTTGCACCATAAAGATAGTGCCTCCAAATTTTCAAAACGAACACCACGGCCGCTAACTCCAAATCATGAGTAGGATAATTCTTTTCATGCACTCTCAACTGCCTAGAAGCATACGCCACGACCTTCCCATCTTGCATTAATACACCACCCAATCCTGACAAAGAAGCATCGCAGTAAACCACAAAAGGTTCCGTAGGATTCGGCAAAATCAAAACTGGCGCTGACGTTAACCTTCTCTTTAATTCCATGAAACTCTCTTCACAATTAACATCCCAAATAAAAGCCTTTCCTTTACAAGTCAACTGCGTTAACGGAAGTGCTAACCTTGAAAATCCTTCGATAAACCTCCGGTAATAACCGGCCAAGCCCAAAAAGCTTCGAATTTCCGTAACCGATCTTGGAGTCTCCCATTGCATTACCGCATCGATCTTGGATGGATCCACACTAATACCATCGCCGGAAATAATATGCCCAAGAAAACTCACCTCCGACAACCAAAACTCACACTTAGACAACTTTGCATACAACTTCTTCTCTTTCAAAATTCGCAACACAATCCTTAAATGTTCTTCGTGTTCCTCTCGAGACTTAGAATAAATCAAAATGTCATCGATAAACACCACCACAAAACGATCCAACTGCTCGTGAAAGATACGGTTCATATATTCCATGAAAACACCCGGCGCATTAGAAACTCCGAATGGCATCACCGTATACTCGTAGTGACCATATCGTGTTCTAAAAGCCGTCTTCGAAATATCTTCTTCCTTAACCCGAATCTGGTGATAACCGGATCTTAAATCAATCTTACTAAAAACACGGGCTCCAACCAATTGATCCATCAGATCATCAATTCTTGGAAGCGGATACTTGTTCTTAATTGTCACCTTATTCAACTGCCGATAATCAATACACAATCGCATACTACCATCCTTCTTCTTTACCAACAATACCGGCGCACCCCAAGGAGAAACACTTGGTCTTACAAATTTCTTATCCAACAAATCATTCAACTGCTTCTTCAATTCCACCAACTCCGATGCCGACATCCGATACGGGGCCATCGAAATCGGTCTAGTACCCTGAACTAGATCAATAGAAAATTCAACCTCTCTCTTTGGCGGCACATCCGCAACATCTTCCGGAAACACTTCAGGAAATTCACAAACCACAGGAAACACGTCGAGCTCAACTTTGCTCTCCACCGACAACGATGCAAACAGACCAAACAACTGAGCTTCGTCCGCTAAAAGTTTCTTCAACTCTTTAGTGGAAAGAAAACTCTCGTTTTCACCATCTTCCAAAGAAGGAAACCTTACCAACTTGTGATAGCAATCCAAATGAACCCTATTAAATTGCAACCAATTCATACCCAAGATTACGTCCAAACCTTCCAACGGCAAACACACTAAATCCATAACGAAGTCCTTACCATACATGGTCAAAGGACAGCTTGCACACACCAAAGAAGTAGTTACCGACCCCGAAGCGGGAGTCCCAATAACCATACTACTACTCAAAGAAACCATACACAAACCCAACCGCTTAGCACACGCAAGAGAAATGAACGAGTGAGTCGCTCCAGTATCAATAATAGCAACTAAAGGCATATCATTAATAAAGCATGTACCTTTAATCAAACGATCTGCCGCATTAGTGGCGTCTGAACCTGCTAATGCGAATACTTTTCCGCCCGCCGGAGCTTGCTTCGGTTTGGTACAATTCGGGCTAATGTGACCCACCTCGCCACAATTAAAACACTTCACAGCATTCTTTCTACACTCTGCTGCATCATGACCAAAGAGTCCACAGTTGGAACACTTCGCCTTGAACTTTCCACAATCATAAGACTTGTGGCCCACCACGCCACACTTAAAACATTTGATCGCACCGGAACCTCCTCCGGGTCTCCTATCAAAGTTTCCCCTATGTTTTCCCTTCTCAGCAGGCGTCACATAAGGTCCGCTTCGTACTTGCTGCTTCCCTCTCCTCTCGCTCAAACCCTTATAATGAGTAGAACGAGCTCTACTATCTTCTTCATAAATTCTACAACACTCGGTCAAATCCGAAAATCTTCGTATCCTTTGATAACCCACCGCTTGCTTTATCTCTGGACGCAAGCCATTCTCATACTTGATACATTTGGAAAATTCCGCCGTAACCGCATCATAGTGAGGGTGAAACTTCACTAACTCAGTAAACTTAGCGGTGTAGTCCACCACCGACATATTACCTTGTTTCAACTCCAGAAATTCCATTTCTCTCTTCCCTTTAACACTTTCGGGATAATACTTCCTTAGAAACTCAGCACGAAATAAATCCCACGTAATCTCCTCGTCGTCGACCTCAAGAACTTGCCTCATGCTGACCCACCAGTCATCGGCCTCTTCTCTCAGCATGTGAGTCCCTAGTCTCACCTTATTCCCTTCAGCACAATCCATCACCCTAAAAATTCTCTCAATTTCCTTTAACCATATCTGAGCACCATCCGGATCAAATCTCCCTTTAAACACCGGTGGTTGGTTCTTCCTGAACTCATCATTCGCATTCACGTTAGGTGCACCCTGCACAGCTCTGGCCATAGCCTCTAACGCCGCTGCCATAGCATTGTCATTACGACCTGCCATATTCTGAGGATTCCCAAAAATAACAACAAGGTTAAACAACCGTTCAACCAACACCACAACAAGACAGACACGACTGACTCAACACTGGCTCTGATACCACTTAATGTAACACCCCCTTTTTATACCCCCAAATAAATTAAATAAATCAATTAGGCACTTAGAAAGTTTATTTCATCAGAGTTTAATTAAAACATGGTATAAAAGAGGCGCATCACATTATCATGAAATTAAACACATATGATACCTGCTCAAAATAGATATGCAACAATGGGTAACCCACATCTCAATATTTAGAATAAAAGCGGAAACATCCAAATATTGAATCAATCACGTTCATAAAGGTATATACAACCATCAGTTAATTCATGCTTTACGACATATCCACAGCAGATACATACACATATGTATCACAAAAGAATCAAACAAATGTAACTCCAAAAGAGTCAAAGACTTCCTAACTACCCAGATGTTACATATCAGAGCCATTGACCAAAAAGAATGAAGACATCGCTTCACAAAAGAACCTCCAGCTTCCTACTCTGCAATGCCTCATAGAGCATTATAAAACAGCAGAAGGGTGAGAAACAACATCATAACAGTTAATGCATAAAATTGTATATATACATATACTCATATTGGTACAAGTTATACTCAAATTATGTTCTCACCACATTAAGCATATACAGATAACCATGTCTCTACACATACACATGAACATTCACTATATTTCCTCCAAACAATCACATATAACATACACAATTATATTCACACAACCAATGCATCACACACGGATGACTCATGCAACTCATAGAGACCGACACACGACCCTATGCAGATGCAAATGCGGTACCGACTCATTCAACAAATTCCCTAAGGAATCGAGTATTCAGCAGATCCTCCACGGGATCAAGTACTCAGCAGATTCTCCACGGAATCAAATATTCATCAGATTCTCCACGGAATCGAATATTCAGCAGATCCTCCACGGGATCAAGTACTCAGCAGATTCTCCACGGAATCAAATACTCTAACCAATTCTCCACGGAATTACATGTCATGACCGATTCTCCAAGGAATCACACAATGCAACCGATTCTCCAAGGAATCACACAATGCAACCGATTCTCCAAGGAATCAAATATAACCATCGTATCATACGAGGTTCTGCAAATCCTCCGAGGGATCAATCGACACAAAAATGCATACTATGCTCGCAAACATATTCATTGCATTTATCATATACATAGCATATATCTATCATGCATTCACATTATACACCATTCCACACATGGTTTACACACATATCAGCCTATCAATGCATTTCTATTCAATTCGAGCAAATACACAAGATTATCAAATATTCAAGATTTATCATTTACTCTACAATCTAGGATTCACGCCTTTCGGCCACCCACAGCACAACATGTTGAAACAGTTCACACATCAATCATTCATATAGGCATTAATCATAATTGAATCAATCAAACATCATGCCATGAACAAACAGCAAAACAAATAACACTGCCAGGTTCGCCAACCTTCGCCTGGCGAAGCCACGCAGCGAATGCTCGCTGGCCTTCGCCTGGCGAACTCCCCAGCGAAGTCCACTGGGAGTAATTCTGGAATTACTCGCTGAGGCTCGCTACCCACTCGCCTAGCGAACCTTCGCCAACTCACCTCGCCTGGCGAACTTGCCAGCGAATACAGGGTATTAGCTTCTGACTTGCTTCGCTACAGCTCGCTGGGCTTCGCCTGGCGAAGCTTCGCTGCCATTCGCCTGGCGAACTTGCGAAGACAGAACTTCCATGGCTGTCTCAAAGCCCAAACTCCACACAACCAACCGATTAAATCCAAACCAGTCACAGTAGCACAACCCAACCATTGCCCGACTAAACTACATCGTCTAATCCGATTTCTAACCGATTAAAACTTCGTTCTACTCACAAAACCAACTTCTAACCTAAGTGGAAAAAGAGTAGAAACTCTACAAAATCCACACACATACACACACAATCATACACATTAAAGAGATGATGGAGTTTCACACCCTTACCGATCGACTGCAAGCTTTGGTGATGATCCCTTGAAGATTTTAGGTTTTCCTCTCCACTTTCTCTTCTCTTTCTCTTCTCCTCTTTTCTTTCTCTTGTTTTTCTTCTTATGTTACTATCTTTCTTTCTTTTCCTCTCTTATTCTATTTCTACCTCTATTTCTTTACTCTCAAATTCCTTCCAACACTTATCAATCAATTCTCACACTAAAGTGCTAAATACCTAAAATGCCCTTTTTACCCTAATTCCCCGAAAACTCTCCGAATCGGTAAAATAGATAAAATAAGCAAACACCACATAATAACAATATATAATTTCTCAATTTAAACAAACATCAATTAAATAAATTAAAAGACTCAACAATTAATGGGAATTCAGAATCGGGGCGTTACAGTATGTCTCCAACAAGATAAACCTCACCCCAACAAATGGTTGTCTCTTTATTTGAGAAGTTTGTTGTGTGATTTGAGCTGCCCATTGACTGGTAGTAGGTATTCCTTGAGAGTTCATTACCTACAAATTTTTCTACCTAGTACTGGGTATCCGGTAATGTTTCTTCACCTTTCGAGTATATTATCTCTATTGACTGGTAATATTTCTCACCCCTTTTGGTTGGTTATGCTTTACCCATTTGACCGGTAAAAGATAATCCTTCCTCCCGAGCTTGTTGCCTTTATTTTCTGCCTAGTGATAGGTAGTAGGTAACATTTGTCTCCTCCTTTTGGTCAGTTATCGACATATATTTCTACCCAGTAATCGGTAGTCGGTAATCTTTCCTTGTGAGTTCATTACCCAAAATTTTCTACCTAGTACTGGGTATCCGGTAATGTTTCTTCACCCTTTTGAGTATTTTGCTCATCCTTTTTGGTCAGTTATCGACATATTTTTCTACCCAGTAATCGGTAGTCGGTAATCTTTCCTTGTGAGTTCGTTACCCAAATTTTTATACCTAGTACTGGGTGTCCGGTAATGTTTCTTCACCCTTTTGAGTATATTGCCTTTATTGTGCTATCTATTGATTGGTAGTCGGTAATATTCTCACCCCCTTTGGTTTATTATGCTTATTTTCTACTCAGTAACCAGTAGAAGCATTTTACCTGTTCTGTTTGGATCGACTATATTCGCCCAGTAACTGGCAGTTGGTATCTCTTTCCCCGTTGAGTCGTTTCCTTTCCTTTATCGGAATAGGATCTTGCTCTTTTGTTTTCCCTTGTGGAGTCTCTCTTTTTCTCCCGAGCTTTTGTTTGTCTCCTGTGGCATTTTCCTCCCCACAGAGGTCTTGTGTTTGCATATCATACCATTAGCATAACCATATTATTTTGTGGTCTCTTAGGGCCAAAAATTGGGTTAATTGTTATATTTAAGTCTCTTCTATCTAGTCGAGACAAAGATGTCAATCTTCATATCTCCGGATAGAAGAATCTTAAATAGGTAGTGACACCCAGAAAAACCAGAGTCATGGAATCTCGTCCTTATTGGTACAATCCAAATATCAGTTGTGTGTTTCATGATGGGGTAATGTGGCATCCAATTGAGGAGTGCAAGGTTTTCCAAGAAATGGTTCAAGAGATGATTGATGATGGGGTGTTGACTTTCGAAGGAGGAAGCCCATTTTTGAATGGAACGCCTTTATGTTGATAAAATATAAAACTCGAGGAAATTCATATTGCTGGTGTTAGTGGAGTGACCTGTAGCGGTCGTACACTTGCTTCTGTTTCTCCAAAGGAAGTTGAGGGTGTTCTTTCAAGCTCGAATTGAGATAGTCTCCTCAGATCATTAGTTCATTTACTGCAATTTTATTTGTAATCTCTCATGTTTGTTAATGCTTTGTTTGCTTGTAGAAACTTGTTTAATACAATGAGTATGTTTGTCTTGAAGAAATCCATTCGTGTTCGCTCATAAATTTTTTCCTGCATTTGCAATACCAACTTCTTGTTTAAACTCTTGGAGGGAGGATGATGAGGTGAAAACACAAAATTTCTGGTAATATGCTTTTGAATAAGACCCTGCTGATGATGTAAGGCATTGTTTCAAATTCCCAAACACCGGAGATATAAGGAAGATAATCCCTTGTTAACCCTTTTGAGCCTCGAAGTAGGAGTTTCCTTTCTAAATGGAAAAAACCTTACATTTTAACCTGGGGCAGGGTAGTCTTCAGTTAAATTGACCAAGTGTTCAAATTTCCGAAAAGAGTGTGTATTTAAGGACCAACCATGATGGTTATCCTTCATTCCAAAGGAAAGAGACAATCACAACCCTTTTAACAAGTCAGATAAGCCAATGTCAGGTCATTTGTTCAAAAGAAAAATAAAAAGCCCGCTAAGTCGTACAACTTGAAAACAGGTGACTTAGGCAAAAGTTAGGGCATCCCGCTGGACATCAAAAATTCAAAAGAATTGGTCCAGGCAAAAATTAGAAAAAAAACGCGAAAAGCGAAAGGAAAGGATTACAATGAAAAATCCTGAACAAATCTATGTGACTACAAAAAAAAAAAAGGGTGACTGTTATTCCTTGAAAAGCCTTATTGGCTCTTAAACCATCATTTTTATCAGTTCCTCAACCATCAAAATCCTTTGAGGTATGAACAGTTGTGTCTAATTAGCTGAATATAGGACTGAAGAACATCACGGAGAATGGGTGAGTACAAATAAACTTTGAGCCTAAATATCCTTTTTTCTGAAAACCGTGAACCAGACCACACTATAACCCTCGAAAGACCTAATTGAAGCAGGGTTTATTTTGAAAGCATACTTTAACGAGATAGCGTTCCTGACTCCCATGAGTTGTGCTAAAAGACTTTTGTTGGTATTGCATGTCCATTCAAAAATCAATGTCACATCTTAACTAGTGATTCGTTCACAAGTTTTTTGCGACATGTTTTCAGTAAAAAAAACTTCAAGACAAACATATGTAATTGCATTAGAATTATCATTCTCATAATTAAGCTTTTCTGCTTGCATACATTTATTTGACATCATGGAAGCTTACATATGCGTATCAGTGATGAACATAATCTTTTGAAGCCTGAAAATCTGATGAGTAATTGGCAAATCATTTCAAGGAATGATCATATCCAGGGGAATGTTTCTTGAAGACTTCGTTGAGCTTGAGCAAGTTTGTTTTCCCAGTTGATGCTTTCGCAGGGGCAAAGCTTGAATACTCCATCAGTAAAAGAATATGCCGACTACAGTTAATCTGGGGAAGTTACGTCGAGATTCGACGAATCTCTCAGAGTTTGAAGATATTGGGGCAGATTAGAGTTTGTCCTTGTTGATGTTCTCCTCGATACAGTCTGTTGACAATCTCTCAAGCAGAGTTTGGTCTTATTGATGCATTTCTCAGTTGGGCACTAGTTCAAGCATTTTTAACTTGGATTCCCCCTGCAAAGTCTTGATTCAGATTCCTTCAATTTGAGCATGGTTCTCCTTCCCTAACCTGTTTATGATCAAGCATATTTAAGTGTGAATGTGATTGTTGGATCCCATCATGTTCTATGGTAAAATTTGATGAGGAATCTCTGGCAGGTTTCTACCTCCTCCGTTATGATTCTTTGCTCTTATGGCCAATTTGAACCATATTTCCTTTCTAAGAAGTATTGATATAGCAGTCAACTGTTGGGTTTTCTCTCACCCTGTGTTGAGCTTTAAAATCCCCTGCAGGTTGACTTTTTCTATTATGTTAACTTCTTAATCATCCCCGCAATTCCAAGTTATTTCTCTCGAGGTTGTTAGTACCCGGAGAGTTATCCTTGTTGATCCCGTGAAGAGGATGTGCATTTATTACAAATGGTTGTGAAAGATAGGATATGACCCTCATCAGGTTCTTATTTTCCTCAACAGAGTTAGTTCTTGCTCCTCTGGTAGAATTTATTGGCAGTTCCCCAGTAGAGTTGTGTTAAGGTTTCTCTAGTAGGGTTTGCTAATATTCCCTTAGCAGAGTTTTTGTTCCTATGGATAACCAGATGGATATTATTCAGTTTTCCCAGCTAAATCTTGATTCAAAATCTTCTCCAGATGAGTATGTTTCCTTCATCCAGCCAGGTTATGATCGGACAGTTGAGAAATTTGAAGACCACCTCTCCTTGATGTTATTGCCCATGCGGAGACTTGTCTTTAATATTCCTAGCAGAGGTTATGCATATCTACTTTGGATTATTCCACAAGTAGAGAACAATGTTGCTTACTTCTAAGAAGTGTTGACATAGCAGTCACCTGTCGGGTTTTCTCTCACCTTGTGATTGGGTGTTGATTTAAAATCCCCCACAGTTTGACTTTTTGCTATGATGTTAACTTCTTATTCCCCAGGCAGAGTTGGAAAATTTGTGTTGCTTTGTTTTCTTCAACAGTTTTTTCCTCGAAGCGGAGTTCATATTGTTGAATTATTTATGGTTGAAGATTGATCTTTGGAGTTTCCTCCCCAAACGATATCTTTATCTCCTCGGCGAGATTTAAGCCTTGTAGTAGGATTTATTTTCCTTTGATGGCTCTTGTGTATCTCTTGCAGGGTTTCTGTTGCTGATCCCCAGCACGATCTCCAATGATATCTCTAATTTGCTGAGATAAGCCGAGTATTTCTGTGGTGTTGTAATGTTTTGTTCACCCTCTGTTTGCCTTTTTTGTCTGTTTTGTCAGCATATTCATACTCATATGCATTGCATGCGCATTCATTTTGGTTGAGCATAGCATGTTTTTGTTGCATTGTGCATCTTGCATTTTTTGGTGTTTCCCTTTCGCTGGTGTTGTTATCCCCGCGGAGTGCGTGTGTCCTCTCTCCATTAGAGTGTCCACCCTTAAGCAGAAAATACCTATCCTTTCTAATTCCCCACTGAGTTTATGCCTCGTGGAAGATGTTTGTTTAACTTTCCTCCCCTGCTTTTATCTGGATGGAATTGTTCCCCATTTGAGTTATTTCCTCATGGGGTCGAGTCTTGTTTGACCGTTTCTCTCCAGTTTGTTCCTGGATTGAACTTTGGTCTCTTGCAGCGGTTATTTTGGATTTCCCTGGGCTGTGAAACCTGGATGATGAGAAGGTGTTTATTCTTCTCTTTTGAGGATTTATTTTCCTCGGCAGGAATTTATTATTCTTCCCCATCAGAAGATGAAGATTTGATTTCCCCAGTGGTGTTTTGATAACACTCTCTTGGTGATTGTTTGTGCGACTTCATGTGACGGTCTCTTTATTTGAGCAACTTGTATGTCTCCAGCAAGATAAACCTCACCCCAACAAATGGTTGTCTCTTTATTTGAGAAGTTTGTTGTGTGATTTGAGCTGCCCATTGACTGGTAGTAGGTATTCCTTGAGAGTTCATTACCTACAAATTTTTCTACCTAGTACTGGGTATCCGGTAATGTTTCTTCACCTTTCGAGTATATTATCTCTATTGACTGGTAATATTTCTCACCCCTTTTGGTTGGTTATGCTTTACCCATTTGACCGGTAAAAGATAATCCTTCCTCCCGAGCTTGTTGCCTTTATTTTCTGCCTAGTGATAGGTAGTAGGTAACATTTGTCTCCTCCTTTTGGTCAGTTATCGACATATATTTCTACCCAGTAATCGGTAGTCGGTAATCTTTCCTTGTGAGTTCATTACCCAAAATTGTCTACCTAGTACTGGGTATCCGGTAATGTTTCTTCACCCTTTTGAGTATTTTGCTCATCCTTTTTGGTCAGTTATCGACATATTTTTCTACCCAGTAATCGGTAGTCGGTAAACTTTCCTTGTGAGTTCGTTACCCAAATTTTTATACCTAGTACTGGGTCTCCGGTAATGTTTCTTCACCCTTTTGAGTATATTGCCTTTATTGTGCTATCTATTGATTGGTAGTCGGTAATATTCTCACCCCCTTTGGTTTATTATGCTTATTTTCTACTCAGTAACCAGTAGAAGCATTTTACCTGTTCTCTTTGGATCGACTATATTCGCCCAGTAACTGGCAGTTGGTATCTCTTTCCCCGTTGAGTCGTTTCCTTTCCTTTATCGGAATAGGATCTTGCTCTTTTGTTTTCCCTTGTGGAGTCTCTCTTTTTCTCCCGAGCTTTTGTTTGTCTCCTGTGGCATTTTCCTCCCCACAGAGGTCTTGTGTTTGCATATCATACCATTAGCATAACCATATTATTTTGTGGTCTCTTAGGGCCAAAAATTGGGTTAATTGTTATATTTAAGTCTCTTCTATCTAGTCGAGACAAAGATGTCAATCTTCATATCTCCGGATAGAAGAATCTTAAATAGGGGCAGCTGTAATACCCTAATTTTTACCCCTAAGATCCCACATTTCATTTGCATATCATTCCACAAACAAGATCATACTTTTTGATTCTCTCAGGTCTCTTGTGTGTTTCTTATTTGTTTTTTGTTGTTTATGTTTACTGACCTCTAACCAAAACACCAAAAATATTTTGTATTTTTTGTTTGTTTCCTCTTCTTTGCATGTTTAGGGTTTTGCAAGGAGATTGATGGTAAGGATGTTAATTCAAGTCTAAATCAGATGGAAGTTTGACCTCATCTTGGTCAAACTATCAAGAGATTGCTTCAAGTGCAAATTAGTTGTGGCAGTGGGTTATTTTCTCAAGAATTGTGATCGTTCATGGTCAATTTGTCTTGTGTTGAAATTCATTGGTTTATCAAGCAGTGTTCAATGAGAAGTTTGGTCCAAATTGAAGGTGCAAGTAATGTCCTGGTACATGAGTAGTTGTGTTCATTTTTATCTGAGGTGTGTGGAAAATAGTCAAGTTTGTGTTACAACGAAATCAAGAGCTCATGGTTGCGTGTTTATGAAGGAGGAGATTCCTGGGGTTACTTCGCCTATGGTTTATCTTGCTATGCTTTTTAGCTGGTACTTGGACTGTTTGAATGAAAATTACGAATTCATATCATTCTTTTCTAGTTCTATCATTTCTTGGAGAGACCAGAATATTGTCAGTTGGCTTAAGTTTTACTGATGTGACTGATTCTGTTGGTTTCCAACCTAATGTCTGTACTTTGGCATGTAGTCTTGTAAGTGATGGTTTGCTTGTTCAGATTTACCAATCTACTGTTAAGCTTTGTTTGTCTACTAAGGATGGTCATTCTGAAGGCATCCCTTTGTCTTCTCCTATTTGCACATCTTGGTCCCCAGACAATTTGAATATTAGTCTGGGAGCAGTTGGGCATAATTTCGTAGTTGTGTCAACTTCTAACCCATGTTTTTTGTTTATCCTTGGGGTTAAAGTGCTATCAGGTTATCAATATGAAATTTATGAAATGCAACATTTGGAACTGCAGAACGAAGTATCATGTATTTCCATCCCTAGACCTATGTATGGGAGAAAACAATCAAATTCAGAAAATAATAGCTCATAGCTCAATTGCCTCTTTTGTAAGCGGGGTGGACATCAATAAAACATTTGTTATTGGCACCCATAGGCCTTCTGTGGAAATTTGGTCTTTTGATCCGAATGGTGGAGTTACGATAGTTGCTTGTGGTACAATTTCATTAAAAAGTACAATGGGGACTGCTAAAAGTTTTTGTATACCTCAAGATGTACGACTCGTATCTATTGATAAGTATTATGTTCTTGCGGGATTGAGGAACGGAATGCTCCTTCGCTTTGAACGGCCAACAGAGTCGTCTCATTCATCATCAATAAATGTGGTGGACACTGCTTTATCTTCTATAAATTTGGTAAATTCTATGGCCATGGCTTTCAACGTGAGAAATAACCTCCCTTGCATGCTTCAACTGATTGCCATTCGTCGCATTGGCATTACTCCAGTTTTCTTGGTGCCCCTGGATGACGCACTTGATGCTGATATAATTGCACTGAGTGATAGAGCTTGGTTGTTGCATAGTGCAAGACACAGCATTTCCTATACTTCTATCTCATTTCAACCATCTTCACATGTAACTCCTGTTTGCTCTATTGACTGTCCAAAAGGAATATTATTTGTTGCTGAAAACAGTTTGCATTTGGTGGAGATGGTCCACAGTAAGAGACTTAATATGAGGAAGTTTCATTTAGACGGCACTCCACGGAAAGTCCTGTATCACAACGAAAGTCGGATGTTACTTGTGATGAGGACTGAACTGAGTATTGGTGCATGTCTGTCAGACATATGTTGTGTGGATCCCCTAAGTGGGTCAGTAGTATCTTCTTTTAGACTAAGACTCGGAGAAACAGCAACTTCCATGGAATTAATTAGGTTTGGAAGTGAGCACTTGCTTGTGGTTGGAACTAGTCTGTATTATGGTCCACCCGTAATCCCAAGCGGTGAAGCTGAGAATGTTAAGGGTCGTCTTCTTGTTCTCTGCCTTGTTCATGTGCAAAATTCAGATAGTGGTTCAATGACCTTCTGTTCGAAGGCAGGGTCGTCATCTCAAAAAACTTCACCTTTCAATGAAATTGTTGGGCATGTTCTTGAACAACTATCAAGCAGTAGCCTTGGCAGCAGCCCTGATGATAATAGCTCTGATGGCGAGATCATCATGTGGACATGCAATGTCTCGGCTCCTGAGATGACAATAGTGCTTTTCGACATGGTTGGTTCACCAGTGTATCATAGATGCTCACAATCATCACATCTGTTTGCAAACAACATTTCGAATACGGGGATGACAGTACATGTTGAACTCGGAGAGTTAAATCTCCACATGGCTGACGAATATCAAGAGTTCTTGAAAGAAAGTGTTTTTGGTGTGGAATCGAATTGTGGCTCTATTATGCACATTGCAAAGGTTAGTTTGGATTGGGGGAAAAGGACATGGAATTGCCTGAAGATAATGGTCCCAGGCTATGTTTATCAATTGATGTGACTGGAATGGGAGTTTATCTAACTTTCAAACGAATAGCGTCACTCATTTCAACAACCATATCATTTCAAGCTTTATTAAAAACCCTATCGACTTCAAAGAAAAAATTGTCTCACAGCCAAGGGCGTTTATCAAAACCTTCAGGGAAGGGAACTCAGATTTTGAAATTCAATCTTGAGAGGTGTTCTGTATATATTTGGGGTGAGACTGGATTGGATAATGCGACTGTTCCAGACCTGAAGCGTGTTAATTATGGTTCACAAGGTGGTAGAGTTATAATAGATGTCTCAGAAGATGGTACCCCACGCAATGCCCACATAATGCCCACTATTTCCAATGAATTCTAGAAGCTTAAGTACTCTGTCTCTCTTGAAATCTTTCAATTCAATTTGTGCACGAACAAAGAGAAACAGTCCACTCAGATTGAACTTGAAAGAGCCAGATATGTCTATCAGGAATATATGGAGGAAAATCGGCCAGTAACAAAGGTGGCATTGTTTGATATGCAGAATGCTAAATTTGTACGGCGATCTGGTGGCCTAAAACAGATTGCTATCTGTTCTCTTTTCAGTGCTACTGACATCACTCTTAGGTGGGAGCCTGATGTACGTCTATCACTAATTGAACTTGTATTGCAACTGAAGTTACTTGTACATAACATCAAGGTTGAACACATGGGAGATGCATCTCATGGACGAGATGCTAATTGGAAACAAGATGCTACCACTGAATCAGGACATCTTGAAAAGCAGACGCATAAAGAATCAATTTTTGTTGTTGATGTAGAAATGTTAAGTATTTCAGTTGGATCCGGAGTTTGGAGTTTGATCGTGAAGTATACCCTCTGGGATTTCTTCCGAATGCTGGTGTAGTTGTTGGTGTTTCCTAGAGAATGTCATTTCCATCAAGTGCAGAATTCCCGTGTTTTGAGCCATCTCCTCAAGCACAAACTATACTGCACTGCCTACTCCTCCATCTTCTTCAGAGAGACAAAATTGAGGAAGCTTTAAGGCTGGCAGAACTATCAGCAGAAAAGCCTCATTTTTCACATTGTCTAGAGTGGCTTCTTTTTACAGTATTTGAAGCAGATATATCCAGGCCAAATGTAGACAAGAACCAGATCTCAGTTCTTAAACATGTAAAAACTCTTCTGGAGAAGACCTGCGATCTTATCCAAAATTTTCCAGAGTACTTAGATGTTGTTGTTAGTGTCGCAAGAAAAACAGATGGTCGTCATTGGGCAGATTTGTTCTCTGCTGCTAGAAGATCAATAGAATTGTTTGAGGAATGTTTTCAACGTAGATGGTACCGCACTGCAGCTTGCTATATACTTGTAATTGCCAAACTTGAGGGTCCTGCTGTGAGTCAGTATTGTGCTTTACGGTTATTGCAGGCAACACTTGTTGATTCTTTGTACGAGCTTGCTGGAAAGCTGGTGAGGTTCTTGCTAAGATCGGGTAGGGGATATGACCAAGCATCATCCAATTCCGGAAAACTGTCTCCTAGATTTTTAGGCTATTTTCTTTTTCGTTCTACTGAGCGCAAGCAAGCATCGGATAAAAGCACCACATTCAAGGAACAAAGTGCTCATGTCACATCAGTTAAGAATATTTTAGAAAACCATGCGAGTTACTTGATGGCAGCAGGCAGACTTATTTCTTTGCTTGGCTGTTGCTGGCTATTTTCTCTGTAACTATGGAGGAAGGTGATAATAAGCCTCGTGTTATTCTGTGGATGATGGGCTTGAATTGAGGAAGGCAGCTTTTGAATGTGTAGACACATTGCTGGATGGTTGTCTTGATCAGCTGAACCCCTCATCATTCATTGTTCCTTATCTTAAATCTGGTTTGGATGATCATTATGATGTTAAAATGCCTTGTCACCTGATTCTTTCAAAACTAGCCGACAAGTGTCCTTCTGCAGTCTTGGCAGTGTTGGATTCATTGGTAGATCCTCTCCAGAAGACTATCAACTTTAAGCCAAAGCAAGATGCAGTTAAGCAAGAAGTAGATCGCAATAAAGACATGAAGTGCACTCCGAGCTATTGCATCCTTGAATCGCATAAGCGGAGGAGATTGCAGCTGCTCAGCAAAAACAGTGGGTGAAGATGGTGTCGGTAGCCGGAGAGCCAATCCAGAGGTTAAGGGCTTACTTATTGGAAGGGCTTAGAGCAAAGTTGGAATCGTCCGGAATCTTAATCTACATGGCCTTTGAAATGCGAACAACCAGCAAGACCGAGTATCTTCCTATACACACGGCATGTCGTCTAGGCTTACCAGCTATAATTCAATGCCTTATTGATTTCAGGCACTGAAATTAGTAGATAATGTTCGACAGCAGCTAGTGCGTATCATGGCTCGGTTTAACCTGAAATTATGCAGCACTGAATTCAATGGTTGTGATTATTATGGCAATGTTAAAAAGGCAATGATAGCAGAACATTCAAGAAAAGAGCATGTTTGGACCTACTGCTCGTGGTATAAATAGAGTCAATATGGAAAGATTGCAGCAAATGGATTACAGGCAAGGAATTGTATCAATGATTTTAATGGAAGACAAGAGCTACCAATTCTTCAAAGTTTACCTGCAGACGTAGGAATGCCGCATCTTGGTTTTAATGATTGCACATCAATTGCGGCGTGGAAGCTTCAATATTATCAATGGGAAATGGCGGCGTCAAGAAGCGGCAGAAAATAGAATTCTGCGGTAGCAGAAGCTTTGTTTTTATCCAGACTATTTTCACGTATCTGAGCCATATTTCCAAGCTGTGTGAGCCATAAAGTTAATCCACGTCATGTTTAAATGAACTGCAAAGTAATAAAGGCAAAACGACGTCTTGAGCTACAAAGAGGGAAATTGCAAAAACGACATGAAAAAATATCAGCAAAAAGTCACGCACAATTTACATCACAAAACGCAGTGAAAATTTCACAAAACGGCAAAACTTTTCACTCACTCTCAATCTATAAATACCACACATACCTCATTCATTTCTTCAAGCTTGAAAAGCCAGAAAACTTCTGCAGAAATATCACCCCAACCTCTAATTTTCTTCAAGCTTCAATCCACTTCACCTCTCATACTTTCTTCGTTCATCAAAACCATTTCATACTATATTCACTCTTCTACTTTTTCTTCCAAATTAACCTCAAACAGAGACCAATTTCGAACTACAATTCATTCAAAAGAAGAAGAGAAGCAAGAAGAAGTTTGGATTGATTGTTGCTCCTGAGTTTGAAGGTAGTTTGAGCTTCACCGTCATTTCCAATTCGTTACTTTTTGTTGTGTTTCTTTGAATTGTTGGTACTATTGTGAAGAGCTCTTGATTCCGATCACAACCGTGCTGGTTTCGCATCCCGCCGCTTTGATTTGAGTAAGCGTTGAAGCTCCCATGGCCGTGAGCAGTGCCGCGTAAGAGCTAGAAGAAGATGACGAAGCTATTCTGATTCTTATTTCTTTTCTTTTGATTTTAGTTTTATTGTTTTTTTTGTTTAAACATATCTTGGGCCGCGAGGCCTATTTACTATCATCACCACGTTTTTTACTTTAAACCTCCCTCTTTATTTTTTAAAGCTTTTCACTCAATTTCATTTTCTAATATTTGTTTTCTTTTGAAATAATTTAAAAAAAAAAATAGCGTTTGTTTTAGATCTTAAATTTTGATCAGATCTCATCAATATCAATGGACTTTGGGTGTCGATTTTATCCACCAAGAGAGGTGATTGATATTGATGATGATTTAATCGATTTAAGATTCCAATTGTGATTTCTTTTCATTTTAATTTTCTTTCTTCTTCTTTTTATTTTTGATCGATGAAATCTATGGATCATAGATTGTTGATTATCAAGGTTGTTTAATCTTCATTATTTCAAATCTATGGATGAATAATCATTGAGATAATTCTCCGTACTTTGGAATAGTGATAGATTACCTTTGATTAATTGATTAAAAATCTTGCTTATGATGAGATCACTACCTCTTTTCTTTTTGTGTGGCATGTTTTAGGAGAGTGATTTACATATCACTTCTCTAACATGTGTTAACACTAACATTATTATTGACCGGCCTCAGATAGTCGTGGTTTCTACATAAACCCGATTACGATTGCTTAACATAGCGCTAAAGTGTCCCTTAATCAGAAAATGATCATTCGTGGCTCAAACTTACGTTTAAAAGTCCAAGTATGATTAGTTGCTTGTCTTAACTCCAATACCTATGAAAATCATTGTTAGGAGGCTTTGATTCTATCAATCCTCTAATGAATTTTCATTAATCTTGGTCTAAGTGCAAGAATTAATCATCATTGATCATATGTTCTAACCACTAACCACTAATTCACTAACAATATCCTTGTTTAATTTTGTTTATATTCTCTTCTTACTCCTTATTTCTTACTTTTATGTTTCCATATTATCATTTCATATCATATCTTTGTTTATGTTTATGTCATTTCTCTTTTGTCCACTTGGACCATATCTTGTTCAAAACACTAATAAAGGATAAAAAAATCTCTAAAAAACCTGGTTTTGTTAACTTTGTGGTTATGCTCTTGGACTACTCTTAGACCTTGGACTTCATGGACCTTTCGACTTAGAATTAGGACTCTCGTTCCTATGCTTGGAGTATTGTGGATCTTAGCCTTTATTTGGCTCGCTCATTAGCTTATGCTTTAAATCAGATGGAATTCTTTTTGCTTGCTATGGAGTGTGCTACAAGTCGGTTAGATCTTTCTTACCTCTAGCTCTTATTTTGGTTTCTAGGATAGTCACTTCATCTCCTCCCCTTCTTAAATTTTCAAAACTTTCTCCCTCTTTCAAAACCTTCTTGGTTTCAAACTTCAAAACCGCTTTCGCAATAAAACCTTGACTTTCGTCAAGTGATTTTTAAACTTTGTTTTTTTCTTAATAAAAGTCAATCAATGTTAATCATGCTTTGACCAATTTCAAAAGACATAAAAAATACAAAAACTCATCAACTCTTTTTGTGCCATTATGCACTTTTTCACTTTAAAACTTTTCATAAAGTTTAGACATGATTCATTTCTATAGTTG
The DNA here is from genome assembly GCA_963859935.3 of Lathyrus sativus. NCBI lineage: Eukaryota > Viridiplantae > Streptophyta > Magnoliopsida > Fabales > Fabaceae > Lathyrus > Lathyrus sativus. Next base: position 264,283,659 of record OZ012739.1, on the reverse strand, counting down.
AGATGTAAATCTCCTATTCCCTATATTATTAAGACTTTGACATTTTCCACGTTGATGTTGAGTGATAGTCTTGTTGATAATCCAAGCAAATCCTCCATCTTTATGTGACGCAGATGTTGTCTTAATACTCGTGGGTGGATAGTCGCAGTTTTCTCCTTGAAATGACGACTTGTCTTTACATCTAAAATCAATCAAAACCAACAAATTTTTGTCATTTGTACCACGAACTACGGGGTTTTGATTCCATATTGCACTTTGTGGGTACGTAGGCATGAGGCGATAAGTCTCTCCAAACACAAAAATCTAAAAAAATAATTCTCTTCTCATCTCCCCAATCTCTTTTCAAACAAACCATGTTCAAACAAAAAAACATAAATATTTCAAAGGGCTCCTATAGAGTACTATAGACGTTTTGGGTGCTAACACCTTCCCATTGCGTAACCAACCCCCTTACCCCGATCTCTGTCTCTTGTTCTTACTTTAGAACTCTTTGGTTTTGTTCGCTCTTTTTCCTTTCCTTTTTGGGATAAAATAAAAGTGCGGTGGCGACTCTTGTTTTCTTTGAGTTAAGTTAATCAATAACTTACACTCACGATTTTTACCGCTACAAGATCTTCAGACCCCAATCATAAATCTGCTCTGTCAAGAACAAACATACATCTGCTGATGAGATCTTCAGACCCCAATCATAAATCTGCTCTGTCAAGAACAAACATACATCTGCTGATGAGATCTTCAGACCCCAATCATAAATCTGCTCTATCAAGAACAAACATACATCTGCTGATGAGATCTTCAGACCCCAATCATAAATCTGCTCTGTCAAGAACAAGCAACTGATGACGAAAACTCTGCTCTATCAAGAACAAACATCCGATAACAAAACTCTGTTCTATCAAGAACAGACACCTGATAATGAGATCCTCAGACCCCAGTCATAAACCTGCTCTGTCAAGAACAAGTGCACATCTGATGATAAGATCCTCTGATCAGAACCTGCTCTATCAAGAACAAATACACATCTGATGATAAGATCCTCTGATCCCAACAAAACTGATTCATTGTCAAGAAAAACCAGGTAATCTGAAGGTCAAAGTTTCCTGCAATAAACCCAGCCCTGCTCACAGGTATGGACCTAAACTGACTCAAGTTCGGCATCCTATGCGTTCATCAGCGTCACAGACATTCAAGAGGGGTGATACGATACCCAGAAGGTGTGGCATCACCAGCTCATGAAGCGGCCTCACTCGGCTGAATCACAAATGATCGGTCCCCAGAGTCGACAATCCACCAAACCAGCAACCGTCTCAACCCAAAGGGTTGAAAGAGAAGCCAACCGGGAGAACCTCGTCTGAGCGTGGATTTCATGAGACACTAGTGCCTGCAAGGCAAGCACGCGCCCACTAATTTCCACAACTAATGCTATGTTCACTCAAGCCTGGGTCTGGCTTCTCACTCATCAGAATGCCCCTTCCACAACAGCACAGATAATCATATCATACTAAAAATAAAATGCGGGAAATAAAATGCAATAAATAAACACAACCGAACAAGTAATCATACAAGCGCTAGGAATGACTCGCATAGGGAACCGGAGAACCAGAGATTCTGGATTCGATCCCCAGCAGAGTCGCCAGCTGTCGCTTTCGCGAAAATAAGGTGCCGGCACAATAGAAGATTCGCCACCTTTCGTTATTTATCCCTCGGAGCGGGAAAGGAAACGATCGGAAAAACCTTACGAAAAAGGGTAAGACAAGGTCGTCGCAACCGTTGTCTGGGTTCGGGAGTCGGTTACGCAAGGGGAAGGTATTAGCACCCCTCACGTCCGTCGTACTCGACGGGATCCACGCTTGTTGTGTTTACTTGGACGGGTTGGTTTTATCTATCTACCTATCAACGCTGGTTTAAAAAGAAAAGAAACTGACTCGGAAAAGCGTCGCACTTTATGCCTACGTATTCTCATCAGAGAACGAGAAATCAGAGTCAACGTAGTTCGACCTACGACGGGTTATAGGGAAGGTAGCTCGCCAATACATCAGTATTGTGCCTACATACTCTCAACAGATGAGAGATCAGAGCTTACGTAGTTCGGGACACTACGCATCATTTCTGTCTTTTATGGAAGAAGTGTTTTTTATTGTGTTTACAATCTCAATCGCACCAGAGACTATGACCTGAGAGTGAATGCGTCGCATGTCACCCAAAGGGTACCATACTAAACATCCAGACTGTGAAAAAGAAACTCTCCCACAATCCTTTCTCAGATAGCTTAAGGCTCGTAACGTACGAAAGGAATCATTCATGATTACTGTATCTTAAGCTGTTTTGAGATGAGAAGAGAACAGGCTCTACTAGGAGGGAGACTATCAAGTCCTACTGTTGTCATGCCAAGGATTCATCCTATGGTTGAGGTTTGAAATAGGGAACTCCTAGAAGTTATCATGCATAGGTTTCAACTCTATCATCAATTCCTTATCAAAGGATATGAGAGTCCTAAGGGATCATGTCAATGATACACCGAAACAGATAAAGCATCAGCTCAAACAGTAAACAGTAAACGACTGTAAAATGCATGCAATGCAAGTGAGGGAGGAAATGTGTGTGGGGCATCAGCCTCCACAAGCTCATCTCAACCTCAAGCCAGGTATGAATAGCAGTAATCATACTGAAAGACAACATGCTATCAAGCAATATACAGTAAACTGCAATCATACAGAAGAAATGAAATAAGATGCCATCAAGCAAACAAACCACATGGGCAAGGGAGCAGGGCTCTACCGAATACCCGCAAGCAAAGCCATACAGTAACAATACAAGCAGAGGGAGCAACTTAACCTCTAGTGCAATCATGCTCCTAGATTCTACCTAGTCTAGATATGGACTTATTCTAATGCATCAAGCAAATCAAACAAGGCACATCAATACAGAAAAACAGACAAGAAAGCAGATCAACTCCTCTCTCAACTCCAAGCTTCAGCTCTTCCAACAGCAACTCAGTCTTCAGACTTCCATTACTCTTGACAAATATCAATTTGCTTTTCCAGGTTTCAACCCTTCAACACAAGTTTCAACTTGTGTTCCCTTCTCCAAGCTTCAGCTCCTTAATCAGTTCCACCTTTAGGCTTCACTCTTAACCACAAGTATCAACTTGATCTCCTTCAGGATCTCCAAGCTCCAAAGTAAGTATCAACTTCCTTTGTTCTTCAAGCTTCAACTCTTCAGAATCAATCTCAATTGAATCCTCTTCCTAAGCATCAACTTAGTTTCCAAGATCTCAGCTCTCTTTGCTTCACCAGTATCAACTTAGTCTTCTCTTCCTACAAGCTTCAGCTTCTCAGAGTAATCTTTAATCACTTAGAAGTATCAACTTCATCCTTCAATCTTTAAGCCTCAGCTCTTCATTCAGTCTTTACTGGATCTTCATTGGGTCTTCAAGTATCAACTTGCTCTTCTTGCTGTCCAAGCTTCATCTGGAATGGAAATGCTCAAGGAATCATCCTCTTCCACACTCTTCAATGAAGTCTTCATCTTCACACTCAAGCTCAACATCTCTCAAGACTCAAACCAGAGGAAATCACTTAACTGGATAAGCTAGGGTGTTAAACTGCTTATTGACCACCAAAGGTTACCTATAAGGGTTTAACATCAAAGGAATGGTTCCCTCAAAAGTTCTACTTCCTAGGTATAATCACTTATCCCTCCAAAGGAGAGAGGTGTATACCATGGAAGGACCTTGAATCATAGGGAGGAATGGAGGTGAAAGATACCATCCATGTTTGAGAAAGGAGTTAACTAGGTCTAAGCTCTTCCTAATTCCTAACCCTAAAACAACAACAAAACAAACAAGATCAATCTCTCAAGCTCCTCCTTCAACTCCAAGTCTTCTACTATGCTCCTCCATGCTCCTCAAAGCAAAACCAAACTCACCAAGCCCACAAAGCAAGGCAAAACAAAAATACAAGCCCACAAGGGCAACACAAATAACAATCAACTACAAAAATCACTTAAAAATAGTATACTATTGCATTAAAATATAACATACTTCCTAAGGGATCCTATATACCTACCCTTAATACCCTATATGTCCCAATGTCTAACTTGACCTAGAAACCCAAAATTCTAGGGTTATTGTGGACCTATGTTAAGGATTGACCTAATTCTACACAACCTAAAGTCATCTAAGCAAACCTAATCAAAAATTCATCACAAAATTATGGAATAACTCCAGAGGGGAGCTAAAGTCCTAATCTAACTATCCTAAAAAGAATGGCCTAAAAATATGAAGGGAACTAGCTAAACAAAATTCTACAAATCTATGCCTCAACATAAAAGAATTAAAATGCTATTAAAAGAGAAAATATACAAAAAATATTTAAAATGCATGAAATGCAAATATTATGATTTTATAATTTTCTAGACATGAACATGAAATGGGAGAAAAAATCCCCATTCAAAAATAATTAATTTCCTATTTATTATGATTTTTCAAAGATTAATGAAAAATGGAGAAAAAGAAATTAAAATGGATAAAACCTTGGTGCAGATAGCAACTATGTTCAGTTCAAATTCCATATGGGCTCAAAATGGGGGTGCAAACAACATAAGCGCTGGGCCCAATTAATTAATTAGAAAATCAATTAAAAATCATAAAGAAAAATAAAAATGAACGATGCAAAGAGCAAGAAAATACAGTACAAAATCCAAGTGGGCCATGAATGGGGGTGGGGATATCAATCGAGCCCAATCTCCCTTTTAATGAAACGACGCGTTTCATGGTGTCTTCAGACTCCCCTTTCACACGTGAGATCAAATCCTGGCCCTTGGATCTCCACTCAGTCAAAGGTCTACGCATGATCCAATGGTCAAAGAGTCGTCTTCTTCCTTCAGCCATGGAAATGGAGGGAAAGCTCCATAGTTGCAGAGCTCAAACCCCAATTCGAACTCCATCAATTCTCAACCAAAAATTAAGATTCAAAACCCTAACCAATCCAGAATTTCATGCTGATCACAGCCATGGTCTTGAAATCAATTGAATCATCCTAAATCTTCAAACCCGATCCAAGGTCAAAAATAAGCTCAGACATCAACTTCAACAATTCTTGAAATTAACTACCTCAGGATGATCACCACCTCACACTGGTTAATTCTTGATATCCAATTCATGTTATAGCTCACTATATCCTGAGTTCTTGGTCCAAACAAAAATGGTGACACCAACTGAAACCTCACCAATTGATCCCAAACTTCCCAGAATCCAACACCTAATTGTCTCTAACCGTTCTATCCTAACAATTCTCCCTAATCATGCCTAAATCATGGTGTAGAAGAAAAGTTACTAACCTGTAGAATCTTGATTAACAGATGGGGTAAACCTTCACTTCAAGCTCTCCAACTCTTCAGAATCGATCCTTGAATGATGATCTTGCTACTGTTTGCAAAAGATTGGACCAAGAAAGCCTGAATCTCCAAAACCTATTATGACTTGCAACCTTCAAAATCCAAGTGCTATCTCTTCAATTCTCCATGGTTTTGCCTTCAATTTGGTCTGCACAGCTTCAGTGTGATCAAGGGAATGTGTTTGGATTGAAAGAAGAAATGGAAATGGATCAGAATGTGGAATTTGATTTCAACTTGCAATGGAAGCAATTGAAATGGCTATCTCTCTCTTCTCTCAAATCTCTCACCAACCTTGCATCTGAGCAAGTTCTATACATAATATAGAATGGTTTAGACTCATCTAGAACCATCTGGAATCATCCAATGAGAAATTGGAATTCTCATGTCATGAGTTTATGATTTCCATCTATCTCATGTATCATCTCATGCCATAGCCCTTGCAGCCCTTGTAACTGACTTGAAAATCTCCCTAAATGAGATATATGACATGTTAAATCACTTTACTAGCTTGTACATTCCCTTTCCTTGAGTTTTGCATTTGTGCCTTATTATGCAAGCAAGCATTTTCCGAAGCAACCCCATGATCTAGGCCTCAATTCAAAAACGTGGCTGAACCATTGTTTTTAGAATGTCTTTTAGAGTCAAAATGACCTATTATATGCCATGGTTTGGATGTGTAACTTGGAAATTTCAATTTCCAACTTGAACTTATTTAACTTATGCCTCCATCTTAGGTCATTTTTATCACTTTTTGCTACAAGCCTTTTCAACATCTCATGACTTCCCTACTAGCCTTAAAACATCATTTTAAGCAAGTTTGATGTTGAAGAGTTTTCCATTTGAAGCTTGGAAATAGGAGATATGGCCTTATGCTTGAAATGACCTATAATATCCAAATGACCAAAATGCCCTTGACTTGTCAAAGCCATAACTTGAGTTCTACAAATCCTATCAAGGACTTATAGTATTCTATAGAAAGCTAAGAAGATAAGGAACAACATTCATGATGACCAAAAGTTCATAGGAATCATCCTTCTTGGGAAAAAGTTGGATGCAAGTTGGGTGACTTTCAAGGCCCCAGATTCACATACCTCAGATGACCTGTAACTTGCCAAAGTCATAACTTGAGCTCTACAAATCCTATCAAGGACTTCTAGTACTCAAATTAAAGCTAAGAGAAAGCTCTACAACATTCATGTTGTAGGCAAGATGAGATGACAATCAAATCTTGAGCTAAACTGCCTTGAAGATAGGGATCAAACTAGGGGATTTTACACTGTCAAGCCTTAGAAACCCTAGCTTAAAACTTCTCAAACTCCTCAATCATGATGAGCTGGTCTGGGAATCCTACTTATAGCATCTCAATGCATCAATCCATGCTCACATGGCTCTTGGATTAGGTCTCAACCCTCTCCCAATCATCAGTTGACCTAGGGTTGACCCAGTCAAACCCTAATTACACCACTCATGGCTGAGTCTTCTTATTCTTGTACAATAACCTCTCTAGGCATCATGATGGCTTTCAAGACATCTTATAAGCTCTCTCAAAGCTTCAAGTCCATCCTCATAGCCTCATAATCATCTGAGGGGCTCCCACAACTCTCAAGTTATGAGGCACACAACCTTGGTTTCAACCAATCTTTCTGAGGATCTCTTGACTTCTCTGACAAAGGTATCAACCTTTGAACACTTGAATAACCTTCTTGGCTAGCTTCATAGTATTGATTGGTACTCATACCTCTTGATCTATTGCCCACATATCAATGAGAAGCAGATGATAATGCTAGTGAACACAAGCTAGGTAAATAAATGCTGGTCAAATTTTGGGGTGCAACATGGAGTTTCTGAGAATTATTCGAAAGAGTGATTAGAAAGTCGTTGATCAACTTCATTAGACTCCTTCAAAGATCTCGATATTGTCTCTCCTCATAAATTCTCCCACTCATAGGGAAGCCTTACAGAAAGTGTCAACACAAGCGCATGTGACGAAAGATATATCAATTGGTCAATTTCATTCAGTGATTGCCAACATTACTGCTTGCAATACTTTAAGCTTCAGCAACAAGGAATTTCCACGAGAAGGATGTAATTATAATCGTGCGTTGCACGTATCTGTTAAATGTCAGGAAGACGCTTTGGCACGAGCCTTGGTTGATATCGACTCTTCTCTGAATGTGTTTCCTAAAAGGACGCTTACCAAACTAGCATACAAAGGGGTAGAGATGCAGCCAACATTGTTAATTGTTAAAGCTTTTAATGGTTCAAGGAGAACTGTTGTTGGAGAGGTGGAGTTGCTAGTTATGATAAGTCCCCATGTATTTGACATCACGATTCAAGTGATAGACATCAATCCAGCTTATAGCTGTTTATTGGGACGGCCATGGATTCACGTAGCTGACGTAGTAACTTCTAGCTTACATCAGAGAATGAAATTTATTATGAATGATAAATTGGTAATTGTGCATGGTGAAGAAGACTTGATGGTGAGTAACTTGTCGTTTTTTAGGTACATTAAAGCAGATGAAGATGCACTAGAAACCTCTTTTCAAGCGCTTGAGATAGCCAATGTTGTGATGATAGAAGAAACAGTAGTTAAGAGTGGTCCATCTTTTGTGTCTGCTCAAAGCATAAAGTCTATGTTGAAAGACGGTACTCCTGCAGGTTGGGGAGAGGTCATCAAAGTGGAAGCAAGATTGGGTCGCCAAGGATTGGGTTACAAACCAACTCATGATGGGACATCAACTTCAGTCAAAGGACGCCCGAAGAGCATTCAAGAGGTGTTTAGCAGTGGGGGTTTCCAAATCAACTCTGTTGTGGAGGATTTTGCAGAAGAAGATATTGATTACCTGATGTATCATTGTGAAGTTGCCTTGGACAATTGGGAGGCTGTTGAGATTCCTGTTACCATTTATATGCTGAAGTAATTTATCGTTTATTCTCTTTTATTTTGTCGTTTTCAAACTTCTGTAGTCGTGCCCAAGGCTATAGGATCATTTAGTAGGGCCTCATGCTTTCAAGATATTAATTAATGAAGATGTTTTGTTAAACTCCTCATTTGTTTCATTTACTATTTTTTTTGTTTTTAATTTTAAAGAAAATGCCAATCTTTTAAGGAAAAAACAAAATATTTCTTTATTTTCATTTTGCATATGTCTTTGTATGTTTTGATAAATTAAGTCATTCCAAACATGCAAATGAGGATGAAGAATTTGAGATTCCAATGACTTTGTTTTAATAAATTAGAGAAAATCCAATGACTTTGTTTTTCCTCCTGACTTTGACTCACCCGTACACCAAACTGAAGATGAGGATGAAGATTTTGATATTCTGGATGAACTGGCAAAGACGGAAGAGTATGAGTACATAGAGCTTCAACCTCACCAAGAGCAAGTGGTTGTTGTTAATCTTGGCACTGAAGAAGACAGGAAGGAAGTCAAAATTGGGACAACACTTGAGGCAGAAATCAAGCAGCGACTGGTGAAGCTTTTAGAAGAATATGTTCATGTATTTTCTTGGTCATACTAGGATATGCCCGGTATTGATACTGACATAATGGTTCACAAGTTACCGCTTTGACCTGAATGTTTGCCTATCAAATAGAAGCCCTGAAGGACTAGGCCTGACATGCTCTCAAGATTCGGGATGAGGTAAAAAAGCAGATTGACACAGGTTTCTTAGCAGTGTCCAAGTACCCAGAGTGGGTGGCCAATATTGTACCCGTGCCAAAGAAAGATGGAAAAGTCAGAATGTGTATTGATTATAAGGATCTGAACAAGGCTTGTCTGAAGGATGATTTCCCTTTGCCACATATTGACACTTTGGTAGACAACACAACTCGTTTTGCAGTATTCTCATTTAGGGATGGTTTTTCTAGTTACAACCAAATTAAGATAGACCCAGATGATATGGAAAAAACTTCTTTTATCACTCCTTGGGGGACTTATTGTTATAAAGTCACGCCTTTTTGTCTGAAGAATGATGGTGCCACTTGCCAAAGAGTTATAGTTGCGTTGTTCCATGACATGATGCGCAAAGAGATAGAGGTGTATGTCGATGACATGATCGCCAAATCTCAAAGTGAAGAAGACCATTTGGTTTTGAAGTTGTTTGAGAGAATTAGGAAATATCAGTTGACATTGAATCCTGCCAAATGCACTTTTGGAGTGAGATCTGGAAAGCTGCTCGGTTTCATTGTTTGTCAACAATGGATCAAAGTGGATCCTGACAGGGTTCGAGCTATCTAACAAATGCCAGCTCCACGGACTGAGAACCAGGTTAGAAGTTTCCTTGAAATATTAAGTTATATCTTCAGATTTATTTTCAATATGACTCCTACATGTGAGCCAATTTTCAAGTTGTTGCGCAAAAATTAGACAGTTGTTTGGAATTTAGATTATCAATAAGATTTTGATAATATCAAGGGTTACCTTCAAGAACCTCCAATATAAAATTCCTCCTAGTCCCAGAAAACTTCTTTTTATGTACTTAACTGTGCTTAAAGAATCAATGGGTTATGTATTGGGTCAACAAGATGAGTCTGGACGTAAAGAGCACACCATCTACTATCTGAGCAAGAAATTCACTGGTTGTGAAAGTCGATATTAACTTCTAGAGAAAACTTGTTATGCCTTGGCATGGGCTGCCAGACGTTTGAGGCAATACATGATCTGTCACACTACTTTATTAATTTCAAAGATGGACCCGATAAAGTATATTTTTGAGAAGCCCGCTCAGGACGGGAGACTCGTCCATTGGCACATGTTATTATCAAAATATGACATCTAATATGTTGCTCAGAAGTCTATCAAGGGTAACATCTTGTTAGAGTACCTTTCAGACCAGCCGGTAGAAGATTATGAATCGCTGAAGTTTGACTTCCCTAATAAAGATATCATGTTGATAAAGAAGGATTATGAAGAGCTAGGTCCAGATGAGGGTCCTGAACCTGGTTCTCGGTGGAAGATGATGTTCGATGGTTCCTCCAACTACATTGGGCACGGTATAGGCACCATTTTGATGAATCCAGACGGTGGTTACACTCTGATCACATCCAGGTTATGCTTTGAGTGTGCCAACGATATTGCTGAGTATGAAGCTTGCATCTTAGGCCTCGAAGCAACAATTGACATTCGAATCAAAATTCTTGAAGTGAGTGGTGACTTAGCCTTGGTGATTTATCAGGTCAAAGGTGAATGGGAGACCAGAGATGAGAAACTGATCCCATATAGAGTATACATTGTTGAAATGATCAAATACTTTGGTGAAGTCGCTTTTAAGCACGTCCCAAGGACTGAAAATCACATTGTTGATGCATTGGCTATGCTAGCCTCAATGTGGAAGGTCAGATTTGTTAATGAAGCAATGCTCATCCGAATCGAGAGGAAGACCGAGCTTGGTTATTGTCAGATGGTGGAAGAGGAAACAAATGGGAAGCCATGGTTTTACGAAATCAAGAAGTATCTTCAGAATCAGGAGTACCCAGTTGATGCTACATCCCTTGACAAGAAAACTTTGAGGAGACTAGAATCCAAATTCTTTCTTAGTAATGATGTGCTTTATAAGAGAAATTATGACATGGTCCTGCTTAACTGTGTCAACAGGCGAGAAGTGGATTTATTAATGCAAGATATTCATGAGGGAACATTTGACACTCACGCCAATGGGTACGCCATGTCCAAAAAGATTCTAAGAGATGGGTACTACTGGTTGACTTTAGAAACCGATTGCATCCAATATGCCAAAAAATGCCATAAATGCCAAATTTATGCGGATAAGGTGAACGTGCCTCCGACATTGCTGAATGTTTTATCATCACCGTGGCCTTTCTTTATGTGGGGAATTAACATGATTGGGGAAATTGAGCTGAAGGCTTCTAATGGACACCGATTCATCCTAGTTGCTATTAACTACTTAACAAAGTGGGTTAAAGCTGCATCTTATGCCAACATTGTTACTAAACAAGTGGTTGCCTGTCTTATCAAGAGAGAGATCATCTGCCGGTAAAGAATCCCAAGCCGAATCATAACAGATAATAGAACCAATTTGAATAACAAGACAATGATAGAGTTGTGTAATAACTTCAAAATTGAACATCACAATTCTTCTCCCTATCGTCCCAAGATGAACAGAGTTGTCCAAGCTGTGAACAAAAATATCAAGAAGATTTTGTAGAAAATGGTGAAGACCTATAAGGATTGGCATGAGATGCTTCCATTTGTCTTGCATGGGTATAGAACGTTTGTTCTCACTTCAACAGGGACAACCCCTTTTTCATTGGTATATAGGATGGATGCAGTCCTTCCCATTGAGGTCAATATACCATCTTTAAGAGTCATAATGGAAGCTAAACTTGATGAAGCGGAATGGGTGAGAGAAAGGTTTAATCAACTGAACCTTATTGATGAGAAGCGCATGACTGTGATGCGTCACGGT
>OZ012739.1:264222780-264271330 GCA_963859935.3 Lathyrus sativus | reverse complement strand
AGAATTCTTAATTGTTTTTTTTAGAATATTTTGAGTTTTATTTTTTCTTTCAGATTTTATTAATTCTTTAGTGTGGGATTTAATTAGAATTTTAGTTTAATTGAATTAGCTAGTTTAATTTGAGTTAATTAGTGTTAATTTTCGTTTTAGTTAATCAACTTTGTCTTCATTAGCTTTTAATTTTCGTTTAGTTTAATTAATTAATCATCAGCTTTATTAATTAATAGTTCTTTTGTTTTAATCAATGCTAATCACTCTGTTTTAGTCAAACATTGCAGTCCATTAATCAAGTTTGCAGGGCCACTTGGCAATTTTCGCAGGCCCAATGCGTCAGCTCTGTGACACTTGCCAGCGCTATAAATAGCCTTCACAGTGTTCATTTAATGCCTTGGCACGCGTCCCAATGACGCCACCTCACCGCCGGCCATGCAAACACCGGAATTTTCACCGGCAAAATCCACACGGATCAAACACAATCGGAATCCTCGCCGGAAAATTCTTGGCCTCACCAAAAAACTCATACGAGTTCTTCATGTTCATCAATAATTCCCAAAAACTTTCATGTGTTCTTCAATCTTTTCCCAGATTCGCTTGAACATTCAACCACCTTCATCAAAACTCATTCGTGTTCATGTTTTTTTTCCTAGAAATTTCATCACCTTCATAACCTTTTTCCAGATCTTCGTAGATCTGCATCAACCTTCATCACTTTCTCCATGAACTTCATCCGAGTTCTTCAAAATTTCCCATAAATCATCACAACTTCATTCGTGTTCAACATCATCTTCAGATCTAAACACTTTTCCAGATTTCTCACACAAACACCAAATCTTCATCCAAACTCTCCGTCAATTTCAAACTACAATATGCAACCCAGATCTGAAGCTTCACCAGCATCCGCCTTTTGCCATGAAGAAACAATCATCATCGTAAACATTTTCACGAACTCCATGAATCAATCTCTTCAAACTTTATCGCAATATCAACTAATTCCAGATCTGAACCTTCAAACCAACCTTCAACAACTTTCCTCTTCTGATCATCCATTCTTCCCCAGATCTTCATCGTTCACTCCACAAATCTTCAACATGCAACCCTCCATTTCATCGTGTTCATCACGCCTCCAGATCTTCGAGCTTCATCATTAACAAACTTCATCCACCGTCTTCATCAATTCCAATTTCAGCCAACCAAACACCTCTAATCTCAACTCGTGATGCTTCAACCGCCGTTATTCTTCATCTCACCGTAACCCTCGGCTTACTATGGATCTTCATCCGTCAACCTCAACTGAACTCAAACCTTAACCAAATTGGACCAAACATTGCTGTGATTTTTGTGGAATAATGTTCGTCTGTTCTTTGTAGGTTGAACATAGGTGATGATGTTGATGTCTGAAGAATATAAGACTGAATTGAGAGGGACAGAGGTTTTGTGTTCATTGAAGGAAAGTTTCTTCAGAAGAGAAGAGATGGAGAGAGACAGAGGTGACGGCGGCTGTGAAGGATTAGGGTTTCAGTTTGTTGAGAGAGGGAGGGAGGAAGATGACTCGTGGGCATTTCTTGGGTTAGTGGGCCGTAAGGCCCAACCTTTTATTACTACTCCATACCCCGTATTCCTCTTTGCTCCTCCCCTGTTTGGTTTGTTTTTATGTGTTGGATTTGGGCTGATAGCCCAAACGTGTGGCTTCATGATACTCCCCGTATGCATTTCGCATCCCCCCTGTGGCTGTTTTGCTTGTTTTGGTTGCTGTTTTGTTGGGCCAAGCCCTACAAGAATTCTGGATTAACCCCTGTCTGCTGGACTACACCCCCTTTGTTGTTTTTATTTTCTTTTTGTTATTTCTTTTGTAAATAATCTTGATATTGTAAAGTATTATATGTATATCCTAAATATATAGAAATTTATACGAGTTCTTTTTTGTTATTTCTCTTAAAGTATTATATGTACATAATAAATATATAAAATTTTATATTCTATTTTTTTTTATTTTCTTTTAATAATTTCTTTTAGTACTTTAATTGTTTTTCTACTAGAACTTTATTTCGATTTTAAAATTGAATCCTTCTTCTCATTTTGTTATTGTTTTTTTCTCACAATGTTTGTTTTGTAGGTCAATGATGAGACCTCTGTAAACCATTATAAATCAACTTGTTGATGGATGATGTAGGATCCGAGACAACTTTTTCTCTCCTCATCTTTTATTCTATTTCTGATTTTATTTTTCTTTTCTGTTGTGCTGTCCGTGTGACATGATTAAATTGGAGAATGATTCTCAATATCATTTCTCTATCTTGTCTTTGACACGGATATCAATACGCTACCTCTTGGGGTTCGACTTCTTTTATAAGTCGAATTATGACAGTTCAGCGTCACATTGGTTCTGATTTGAAATATCATCATCAAGGATAAAGGAGTAGAGCTTGGAAATGAAGCTTGCACGCAAAAGTCAAGGGTCAACGAAACCACTTTGTTCGGTAACATCGTTTTTATTTCACTACTTTCATCTCTTTCTTTTCAACCGTCGAGTGTTGTGAGTTTTCATTTAGATACGTGGGAAATGATAAGTTGGGGGCCTCCTCTCATTTGTCTAGAGTGTTTAGTGTACACCCTTTGGGTGATATATGACGCACTCGCTCCTACGTTTAGGACTTAGCGTGTGCGTCCCGTTTCAGACCTTTTCTCTCGCGTACTGGCGATTGAGACTTCCCCTTTTCTCTCGCGTTCTGGCGATTGAGTTCCCTTCTCTTGCCCCTATGCAATTGATCCTGTTTTCTGTAGTTAGTCGAACTACGGCTGCTCTGATATCTCATTCCTGTTGAGAGTACGTAGGCATAGGATGCGATATCCTAGCGAGCACACTAACAACTAACTTCTCTGTTCTCCGCTGTCGTGCGATCGAGACTTTCTCGCTGACGACTAATCTTCCCTTTCTCTTGCCCTAGCGCAGTTGAGACCAGACCGTAATTCTAGATCCCGTAGGTTCCTATTCCTTTAAACCACGACATATTACATTCGTTCTACTGCAAACAGGTAACGCCTAACTCTCCAATGGTCGAGCAGCATACACCTAACAGCTAGAATGCGTACGCTAGTATCGTCAATCCTTTCTCTGACTCCCGTGTGATCGAGAACACCCTTGTTTACCCGTAGTTAGCCTGAACTAGGTTTTGCTCTGATTTCTCATGCCAGATGAGAATACGTAGGCACAAGACGCGACGTCTTGGCAAACAATCTCCCCCCCCCCCCTCCCCCCCTCCCCCCCCCCCTCCCCCCCCCCCCCCCCCCCCCCCCCCCCCCGTAGTTTCCCGAACTACGTTGACTCTGACTTTCTCATTGCACGAGGGAATACGTATGCATAGAGTGGCGATGCTCTATAGAGTCAGTTCTTTCCGTTTAGCTTTAGCAGCCGTAGATAGATTGTTTTTCACCCATAGACTAGAAAACCCAAGCGTAGATCCCGTCGAGTACGATGGACGTGAGGGGTGCTCATACCTTCCCCTTGCATAACCGACTCCCGAATCCAGACATGGTTGAGATGACCTTGTCTTTCCCTTTCTCTTTAGGTTTTTACGATTGTTTCCTTTCCCTCTCTTTGGGGTAAATAACGAAAGTGGCGACTCTTCTATTTTTTCCGCCGGTTGTTTTTCGCAGTAGCGACAGCTGGGGACAGGAATATCCCCTATGCGAGTCGATCCTAGCGCTTGCCTGTTTTGGTTTGTGGGTGTGTATATGTGTGTTGTATTTTGTATATTACTATATTTACATTTTCTGCACTATTATTATCTGTTGTTATTGGGTTGTTGGGTGGTTTTTCCTCTGAGAGATAAGCCAAAACCAAGGCTTGAGTACACACCTAACATTAGTAGTGGAGACTAGTGGGGGGCCTATTTGCTTAGCAGATACAGTTCCCTACGAAATTCACACTCAGACGAGATTTTCTTTGATGATTTTCCTTCAGATCCTTAGGATCGGTCGGGATTTTGGATTTGAGAATTGTCGATTCTGGGGAACGATCATTTGTGAGTCAGCTAAGTGAGACCTCTTCAGGAGATAATGATGCCAAACCAGAAATGGTGAACGTATCAGCATTTCTTGAAAGTCTGTGACGCTGACGAATGCATAGGATGCCGTACCTTGTCAGTTTAGGTCCATACTCGTGAGTGGGAGGGTTTTTGCAGGAAACTTGACTTCCAGCCAACCCGACATTTTGGTTTTCTCTTCAGAGCGAACTTACTCAGTCAGCAGCGCAGCAGTATTCAGAGATTTGTGGGGGCTGTGATCCCGTGTTTGTTGCATCATTTTGCATATCATTTCTCCAACTAGCTAGAGCTCTTATCCAACCTTTGTTTTGCTTCAGAAGGTGATTCTCCGGTGACCGTTCTGAGCAAGTTTTTATTGTGGGAAGACGGCCAAGGGGTTGAAGCAGAATCAAGCAGAATCAAGTAGTGTAGTCAGTTGAAAGTTGTTGGTGGCTATGTCAGGGAACGACCTCCAGAATGTTGATACCTTGTAAGGTTTTACTGTGATGTCCAATCCTCTGTATGGTTCTCTTTCCGATGAAGACTTTCTGCAAGTGAACAACCTGACTGAAGCTTCGCCTGTGCAGCCTTCTGTTGAGAATCAAGATCAGCATGAACAGTCTGTTGTCCGAAGTGAACGTTTTTCTTCTCTTGATACCTCAGATTATCAAGATGTTGTGTCCTCTGTGTTGATTGCCCGAAGAGAAGTTCCGATAGTGAAGATTGAAGACCCAAGAGCTCTCGAGTATGCTAAAAGGATTCACGCATTGGATGAAAAACTCAAAGCCTTGGAAGTTAAAGATGTTGTTGGTCTCAATGCTTCAGATATGTGTCTGGTTTTTGGCCTATTGTTACCTCCGAATTTCAGAGCACCGAGGTTTGGAAAGGACAAAGGGGATAGCTGCCCGAGGCAACATTTGGTGATGTTCTGCAGAAGAATGACTTCGTTTGTGCATGACGACAAATTGATGATTTACTGTTTTCAGGACAGCCTGATTGGGACATCTCTGAGTTGGTATATGTAGTTGGAGAGTAATCAGACCCGATCATGGGTGGATTTAGCCAAGGCTTTCATGAAACAGTATGAGTATAATCTGGACATGGCTCTCAGTCGCATGTAGTTGCAAGAATTGTCTCAAGAGATCAATGAACCTTTCAGGAAGTATGTTCAGAGATGGAGAGAATTTTCTTCCAGAGTGCAACCACCACTTTTAGATCGAGAATTAACAGACATGTTCGTAAACTCCTTGCAGAGCCCGTACTTCGAAAGAATGCTTGGGATTGTACCAAATTTCTCTGAATTGGTAAGAGCAGGAGAACGTATTGAGTATGGTATAAAAACTGGAAGAATTCAGAATGTCTCAAGCAGTCAGGCTGGTGAAACTGAATCTCTCTATAGCTATCAAGCTGAAGACGAAACGGAGGTCAATGCAGTCATGACAGAGGTTGGGTATCCTCAAGAGGAATCAATAAAATCTTTTGGATCTTCATCTTCTCAGTGGTCAGTATCTTCTGTGTCTCGTTATTCTGGACTGACAACTGTGCCTAGGGCACCACATCAGAAACTTCGGGTCGCTCCTCATGCAAATCACCGAGCCCGTGGCCGAGGTTATCAGAATCAGCGTCAGAATCAGAACAGGCCTCGTAACAATTTGGAACGACGGAACGCTCCTTTTCACCCAGTTCCTATGCCGTATAGCCAGCTTTTGCCACACTTGATCAGAATTCTTTGGTGGAACCTAAAGCTCTTAAGCCAGTGCCAGAACCATACCCTTCAGGGTTCGATCCCCATGCTCAGTGTGGATATCATGGTGGATCTATAGGGCATTCAACCGAAGATTGCAAGGCTTTTCAGGCAAAAGTGCAGCAATTGATCGACGAAGGGTGCATTTCCTTTCCAGAAGGAGTTCTGGTTGTTCATGTTAACCTCTCAGATGTCTAAGCTCGCAGATTCAGAGTTTTATTTCTAGAAGCCAGTGGTCCAGACAGGCAGACGTCCTCAGCATTGGCAGCCCTCAGACTTTTTATCATTTGCATTTGTAGTTTCTTTTATGCTAGTTGCTACTTGCTATTAAATTTGTGTTTGAATGGTAATATTAATGAAGTGACTTTGCATTTTTTTGAATTAATCATGTCGCTTTCGCTCATTTATTGCACAGCACAAACACTTGCACTTTTTATCCACTCCACTTTATCACTATTGATTAGCAAGGATGGAGGATGACGAAACTGAATACCCATAACTGATGATCGTATGCTTTCGGATAAAACCCTATTAATGACGTACAGGCATTGTTTCAAATCCCCTAAACACTAGAGATATAAGGAGTTAGTCCCTAGTTAACCACTTTGAGCCGAGAAGTAGGAGTTTCTTTTGGACTTTTCAACCCTCAAATCTTAACCTGGGGCAGGGTAGTTGTCAGTTAGCTTGACCAAGCATTCAAGTCTTATAGAGGAGTGTCCCCATTCGAGGATCAATAACAGTTTATTCCTCTCAAGAGGCCATACCTCGTCAACCGCAATGGTTAAACCTCATAAATCAGGAGTGAGACAGTTATAATCCTTTCGGATAAATCAAGACAGCCAGTGTCACACGACTTGTTCCAAGAAAAAGAGAAAGAAAAAGAAAGCCCGCTAAGTAAAAAGAAAAGAAAAGCTGGAAAGCAAATACTTAGGCAAAAATCAGGGCATCCCGTTGGACTTCAAAATCAAAAGAACTCAAAAAGAGTCAGTCCAGGCAAAAATTAGGGAATCAAAAGAATTAAAATAAAAGGATCTTAAAAGAAAAATCCTCAAACAGGAACAAAGTCGTGTGGATACAGACACCGAAGACAAAAAGGAGTAATTGTCACTACAAAAACCTTGTGACCATCACTCCCACCACTCATTAAGCCTTTTGAGAGGTGAGCGCTTGTGCCAAGCTAACTGAACTTAGGATCGGAGATCATCATGTAGAAGGGGTGGGTACAAATCATACTTTGAGCCTAATATCCTTTATTTCAATAACCGTGAACCTGACCACGATACAACCCTTAAAAGACCTAATTGAGGCAGGGTCTAATCTGAAAGCGCATTACGATAAGGTTGAGTAACCTGACTCCTACATGATTTGCTAATCATACCCTTGCTGTATCTTGCACTAATCAAATCAGCACTACGTTTGAACTTTCGGTTCATTCGTCACTCACTATCACGACACTTGATAAGTGACATTCCTTTCAAAATCTGCATTAACACCGCATTAAAATTATCATTCGTGAGCAAACAATTTTAATTGCAGGTCAGTAGCTGACATGGAGGAAATTTTAACAGGGAATAATCGAACAGGACTAGATCGTTCAGCAGTCTGAATCAGGATTGTGTATACTGTGAAACCCTGTGAATCTGGGGCATTGACATCCAGTGAGTTTGGAATCAGTCTGTCTGAGGACAAGTCCTGAAGTGTCGGTTGATTATGGGATAATCCATTCAAGAAGCAGTTGATCAGAAGTGAATCTTCTCGAGACCTAATCAGGGGTAATCGCCCAGAGTTCCTGTAAGTTGAGGGCAGATCCCTCCGGTATTCAATCAGATCAGGTTAAGTCGCTTCAATGCTCATTCAGGGGTAAGCCATTTTAAGAGTATATTGAAACCAACCATGCTGAGAGTTGGTTAACCGAGGATGAATCCTTTTGTTGTAAAGATTCTGGGGAAAGCCATCTCAAGGTCGTCTCATGGCAAGATACTTTTTGAACTTTCCCAAAGAATCGGACTGGGGCAAGTTGAGTTGCACTGAGGCAAGTTGTTCAAGCTAGTTTATTCTCCCCAGCAAGAGTTGAGTGTTAGGGAATCGTGTCATTACCCTCATCAAGAAACCTTAACCTTCCGAAAGGCCTTGCTGTCATTGGATCATTATCCTACAGCCTAAACTTGTTACCTACCATGTAACCAAGTCATTTCCAAAGCCCAATTCTCGTCTGGGAAACCTCCAAAGCCCAATTCTCATCTGGCAATCCTCTGAAGCCCAATTTTCGTCTGGCAAACGGTAACCAGTTCTCGTCTGGTCTACCTTTCTTAGAATACCAGCCCTCATCGGGTACCTGTCATCTATTAACCAGTTCTCGCCTGGTCAACCTTTCCTTAGAACACCAGTTCTCGTCTGGTGTGTGTCAGCTTTTAAACCAGTTCCCGTCTGGTCACCTTTTCCTCGACCCACTGTTTAACCAGTTCTCGTCCAGCTAACGCAGTTTTAAAAGTCCAGTTCTCATTTGGCAAACCGGAAATTAGTTCTCGTCTGATATCCAAACCAGAAATCAGTTCCCATCAGATACTCAAACTAGAGGTCAGTTTTCGTCTGACAACTTAAACCTCTTTTGCCACCAGTTCTCGTCTGGTAGTCTACCCTCGAATGCTAGTTCTCATCTAGTATTTTCTCCTCAAATCCACTTTTGTTGGTAACCAGAAACAAATCTTTATTACCATAAAACCTAAACCCATTCCTAAAACTAGAAAATCCTAAATATACTTGGCACGGTAATTCCCAATGGTTCACATGTGATATCACGTTCCTTGACACGAGGCTCGATTGATCTCAGTTCTCTATGATTGGTGTTCTGTATTCCCTGTGTCGATGTTGTTAAATCAGGAGGGTTTCTTCAGCAGAGATGTGTAGGTTGAGATTATTTCTCCCCAGCAATTTGAGATGACACTTGTCCTTTATCAGAGCAGGGGCAAGATTATCCTCAGCAGGTCGAGATTGATATCCCCGGCAGAGTGGAGCCATTCCCAGCAGATTGATTGTGCATTCCCAACGGGTTAGGATTGAAATTTTCCCTGACAAGCGGATTTGGGTTTATTTCCCCAACAGTGGGACGAGTGCAATGTTGTATTCCCATAGAGTCCAAGTATTTGGCTCCTTTACCCTCCGAGTCTAGTTTATTGACTCATTCCCTAATCAAGAGGTGGATGAATTTAATCCCCGAGCAGAGGTTGGTACCGATTTTCTCATGGAGCAATCTATAGCGGAGGTAGATTATTCCCCAACTGAGTATCCTCAGCAGGTTCGATTTGGATTTTTCCCTAGTGAAGTTGTTACTTGCAGATGAGTATTTTGTACCCTAGAGGGACTTTGGTGTCCTAGGAGGTTGTTCAGGGTTGTTTTCCTCGATGAAGCGAGATTTAATGTCAGTGGTTGATGGTTATCCCCTGCAGAGTTGTTAATTCCCCAACAGAGTGGGCATGTTTCCTCCAGCTGAGACATTTGTTTCCCAGGAGAGTCGTATTCTGGTGTGTTATCCAGGGGGTTTTCCCTTAGCAGGTTTGGATTGGATCCCCGGTGGAGTTGGCTTTCTTCTCTCCAACATTTATTTTGCTGGATTTGTTCCCTTGCATTTTGCATCGTACATAGCATCTACCTAAACGCGTAGCATTTCCATCTTTTATGGAGCATTACGCCATTTTCAAACAAATGCATTTGAAACATAAGCCAGGTTGTTGCCTCTTTGTTCTCGGATGTATCTCTGGAAGTTTGATCTTTGTTAGCCAAAATGGTATCCGGACCATGGCTCAGTTTTGATGGACGAGTTCATCTTATTGTATTTCCCCAACGAAGTTACTTGGTTAAATTTCTCTCGTTTTCTCCCTGCCAGAGTTGCTTGGTTAAGTCTCTCTTTCCCAGCAGAGTATTTTTGTGATCAATTCAGTTATCTTCCAGAGATCTTTGTTCCAATATATCAAAGTTTGCAGTTCTTTTTTGCGGTTGGCAAATTTCTGGTTTCTTTGGTATTCAACCGTCTTTTACCTTTGAATGTTTGAAAGCCGTTCGCTTTTCAACCCTTCAAGTCCAAGCCGTTTGAATAGGGGCAGCTGTTGCACCCAAAAATTTGAGCAACCGTTTCTCATTTTTGGCTTATGTTTCGTTTCATTAGCATTTGCATCTGCATACCGCATACTGTGCATTTTTGCAGCCAGATCGATTTAATCAGGATTACAGCCCTTTCTGTCGTGTTCTAGACAATTCAAACCGTTTCGGATACAGAGATTTATTTCGGAATTTGCGCTATGCCCGGTGGTTCATTCTATGCTGTTGGTTTTGGTGGTATCTCGGTATCCGGTTTTATTACTGTTTATTTTGTCTCATTCTCACATTTATCGTTCACTGATTTTATTCTATTTTTCTAGAGTTGTTTCCTATTTTTGGCATAACTTTTAGATAGGTTTTTGAATTTAATTTCTATTTTTTCTAGAGGTTTTATTTAGTTTATTAGATTTATTTCCTTATTTTAGATTTTTATATCTAGTTTTTAATAGATTAAATATATTTTCTATTTTTTTATAAAATATTTATAGAATTCTTAATTGTTTTTTTTAGAATATTTTGAGTTTTATTTTTTCTTTCAGATTTTATTAATTCTTTAGTGTGGGATTTAATTAGAATTTTAGTTTAATTGAATTAGTTAGTTTAATTTGAGTTAATTAGTGTTAATTTTTGTTTTAGTTAATCAGCTTTGTCTTCATTAGCTTTTACTTATCGTTTAGTTTAATTAATTAATCATCAGCTTTATTAATTAATAGTTCTTTTGTTTTAATCAATGCTAATTACTCTGTTTTAGTCAAACATTGCAGTCCATTAATCAAGTTTGCAGGGCCACTTGGCAATTTTCGCAGGCCCAATGCGTTAGCTCTGTGACACTTGTCAGCGCTATAAATAGCCTGCACAGTGTTCATTTAATGCCTTGGCACGCGTCCCAATGACGCCACCTCACCGCCGGCCATGCAAACACCGAAATTCTCACCGGCAAAATCCACACGGATCAAACACTATCAGAATCCTCACCGGAAAACTCATACGAGTTCTACATGTTCATCAATAATTCCCAGAAACCTTCATGTGTTCTTCAATCTTTTCCCAGATTCGCTTGAACATTCAACCACCTTCATCAAAACTCAGTGTATGCTCACTTCTTCGGAGTGGGGTGATCTATGGACAATATCAGATTTCATAAGCAGGGTGATGGATAGGTGTTTTAGTTGTCGCTGTGGTAACAGAAATCAGTTCCCTGGTTAATTCTCCCCAAGCAGTGGTGTGTGCAATTTATTTTTGCGGTTGGCAAATTTCAGGGTTTCATTGGTATTCAACCGTCATTTACCTTTGAATGTTTGAAGGCTGAGCGCTCTCCACCCATTCAGGTCCAAGCCGTTTGAATAGGGGCAGCTGTTGCACCCTAAAATTTGACCAACCGGTTCTCCTATCTAGTTCATGGTTCAATTCGTATTCGCATATCAGATGCATGACATTTGTGCACAGACAGAGGATGTCAGGGTATAGTTTGGTTTTCATCTACCGGATATTTCAGATCCAGTCTAGATAATCAGGGTTTCATCTTCGGGAAATTGTGCACTTCTCGGTGTTTTCAGCGTACATGGTGGTTTTTGGGATATTCTGATGCCCGGGGTTTACTGTTTGCTTCGATCTGGTCTCGCGCTCTCTTTTATGTTGGTTATTTGCCTTTGTTTGCTTTTTTTTAGGGTTTAATAGATTTTTTATCTTTTAAATGGGCTTTATAGATTTTTTGGAATTTTAATAGATTTTTTAATAGGTTTTAATAGTTTTTTAATAGTTTTAATAGAATATAATGGGTTTTTCTTTTATTAGTTTCAAATAGGATTTTAATAGATTGTTAAATAAAAATCATTAGAGTTTTTATTTTTAGATAGGAAATAATAGAGATTAATAGTATTTTTTTTCATTGGTTTATAGGATTAATAGAAATGTTTAGAGTTTTATTTTTTTAATTAGATGATTAACTCTTTTTTAGGCTTAATAGAGATTAATTAGGATTTTAATTTTTGTTTAGATTTTAATTAGAGTAAGTCAGATTTTAATTAGTTTAATTAGGTTTAGTCTTTAACTAGCTTTTTTAATTGAGGTTAAGTCTTTCTAATTCAGTTTTTTTAGGGTCATTTTCGTGGGCCCAGAAGAATGTTTTTTGGAGGCCCAGTATTCCAATCTACCAGTCCATTTTTTTGTTCGTTTTTTTTAGTCCAGAAAATTGCAATGACACTTGTCCGTATATAAACAAGCACACGTGTAAATCACTAGAGTGAGCCACCTCAATTCCCACACATTTGCATGCATCACACGTATCCTTCTCTCTGACTCCCACAACGCCACTTGTCACGCCATTGTCCTTCACCGGAAATTCCACCAGCCGGCATGCAAAGCTCTCAGGCCACTGCCCCAACTGACTCCGACCACCCTAACTGACGCCGGAGACGGCCAAAACCACCGGAAAAATCAAAAACGCCATAATTATCATTTTTCCAGAAATTCATCCGATCTCCTCCAATCTTCTCCGTCCACCTTCATCAACAACTCGCCGGAAAACTCATAGAACCTTCATCCGGCCATTTTTTCCAGATTTATCAGCATTATTCATCAGGACCTTCAATAGTGTTCTTTCGTTTTCCCAACAATATTCCTAGATCGATCAGCCTTCATATAATTTTCCAGAAAACTTTCAGAACCTTCATCGTTCTTCATACCATCTCCAGAAGACCTTCAACATCTTCATTTGTTCTTGCACCTTTCCAGATCTTCATAGATCAAGACGAACCTCGTGATTCACAGATCTTCAAGAACTCGTCGGGTTCTTCGTTGTTTTTCCAGAAATCTTCAAACGAGCTTCAACGATTCCCTCAAGACCTCCGCGAGCTCCTTCAACAGTTAAGAAAGCTTCAAGATCTTTGACGGTCTCTCTTTTCGCATTTCGCCAGTGATTCTAGAAGCTTCGTCGCCTGCATCACCTCCAGGTTTGTTCATTCCCTTCTCGACTCATTCAACTGGTTGCAGTTAGTTTTAGCTAGATCCCTGGTGGATGAGTGTAGATCAAGAGCTGTGAGGATTTTTTTGAACTGAGAGTTTGAGACGAAGTTTTCTTTGTGTTTGTTAGTTGAGTTTGGGCTAAGTTTGTTCATGGAGCGATTAGGGTTTGAGAAGGTTCTCGAGAGGAGTTTCAGAGAGGAATTTGGGAGATGAGCGGCGTGTTAGGGTTTAGGGGATGAACAGTGAATGAGATCTTGAAGATGAAGGACTGGTTTTGTTAGTCATTTGTTTGGGGTTAGGGTTTAGATTGGGTTTAGGCCCAAATCTGAGTTTGCTGAATCACGCACCCCCTGTTACTCGTTGCCCCCCCCCCCTGTGTGAGAATGCTGATGATTTTTGTTTGGGCCTTTGTAGGATTGCTATGTGCACCCCCCCATATTTGGGCCCATTCTGAGCAACTAGGGTTTTGCTATCGCTGCACCCCCCCTGTCTTATTTTCTTTTAATTTCTTTGTTTTCATTCATGTTAGGAAATATTTCATAAAAAATAGTAGGATTGTCCAATTAAGTCCCTTCTTTTTCCTATAGGTTCATAATTCAATTTAGAATTTTAGGGTGCAAAAATATTAAGTTGATCATGCATTTTCATTTTTATTGCATTTTTTGTATTTTAATTGGTATTGAGTAATTGATTTGTGATGTGTCCTGCCTTGCTGATTTTATTTCTCCTCATTTGGTAATGAATTTTGCTTTAGTTTTTTAGTATGTTGTACTAGACTAATGCATGCTCCCCATAGATTTTCATAGATTTTTTAGAAATTGATTGATGTTGTTTTAGGGTTAGAGAGTAGAGACCCTCATAACTTGCTTGTTAACCCTTGACCATTCATATGTTAGGGATTGTTTAGTAGCCTTAGAAGTTGACTTAGGCTTTGAGATTTGATCTTGGGATCATAGAGGCATGTAGGTTTCCCCTAGACTTTTGGTAGATTTTTATAGAGTGTTCTGTTATTTTTTGTTTGAGCCTGAGAATAGGAGAAGTCTTAAGGGCTTATGACTTTGAAGTTCAACTGTGGTGAACTTTAGAGACAGTTTCTTTTGGTTGAGGGCCTATGGTTTCTTCTTGAAGGTGGAGGCTAGATGAAGACTTTGATGGAGCTTGCAAGGATGCATAGATTGAGGACCTAGTCTAGGAGTTTGCTCTCTTTCTGTGAGGTTTGAGGTCCTGAAGTTTGAGGGAAATTTATGGTACTTTCCTGAGGAAGGCACTATGGATGTCTTTCACTCTTTCTTCTCACCTCTTTCTCAAGTATCCAATGATGTTGGAGCCTTCATGTGAGTTTAGTTTCTCCTGAGGAGGAATGTAAACCGATCACAATTGTTGAGCCACATGGGATATGATTCCTAAGTGGAAGCCCCCTAGTATTTTCCTGAGGAAGGCACTATGGGTCTGTTCACTTTAGTTCCCTTAGTTCATGTAGGCTTTCTCAAGTATGCAATGATGTTGGAGCCTTCATGTGAGTTTAGTTCCTCCTGAGGAGGAATGTAAAACCGTTCACAGTTGTTGAGCCACATGGGATATGATTCCTAAGTGGAAGCCCCCAAGTACTTTTCCGAGGAAGGCACTAATGGGTCCTGTTCGCTTAGTTCCCTTAGTTCATGTAGGATTTCTCAAGTATCCAATGATGTTGGAGCCTTCATGTGAGTTTAGTTTCTCCCTGAGGAGGAATGTAAACCGATCACAGTTGTTGAGCCACATGGGATATGATTCCTAAGTAGGAGCCTCCTAGTACTTTCCCGAGGAAGGCACTATGGGTCTGCCTACTCAGCTCCCTTTCTTTTGTAAGCTTGTCTTGAAGCTTGGAGACTGGGATTGATTTCTCTTGTGTAGGGTTTTTTCTTTAGGGCTTTGCTTAGAGGTTTGATTAGGGTTGATCAGGTTTTGCTCAGGGTAGATTAGGTTTTGTTTTAGGGTTGTTCAGGGCTTTGCTCAGAGGTAGATTAGGGTTTTGTTATATGGTTGTTTAGGGTCTTGCTCAGGGGTAGTTTCATGCTTTTGGATAGGAGTTTGCCAGGATTGGTTATCCTTCTCTTTGTGTTGGTTTGACTTGTGTGGTGCTGTGCTGCATTAGACTTAGGGGTTCATCTAGATATTTCTGAGATAGGTGCATCTTAGAAATAGACTTTGTGTGCATGAGAAGTTGAGGTGGTCCTCCTTCTGCTTGATTGTTATTGAGTGGCTTTGCTTGCTGGTATTTGGTAGAGCTGAGCTCTCTTACCTCTGTGGGTTGTGGCCTTTGTGCCTTGATTGTTTGGTTGTTGCATTCATGCATATTTCCAGTATTTCTTTAATTTGCAGTGATTCCTGTTTGCTGTTTAGTGTTGTTGCCATGATCCCTTAGGAGCTCCTAACTTCTCGGTTGTGGAGGAGTTATGATAGACCATTAGGTTGTTTACAGGCATGATAACATTAGGTAGGTTCCCCATTTTCAACCATAGTTTTAGGGTGTCTCTTTCCTTTCTCAAAACAACAGAAAAACACTTAATAAAGGATAAAACAAAAGTGAATTCATTTCTTCCGTCAAAAGATTTGAACAAACATCAAGACTTTTTGTCCTCCTGGACTGTGAAAAACCCTTGCTTAAGGTGCATTTTTCCATAAAAAACACTTGAACAGCTTGTTTTCGTGCGTAGTCGAACTAACGTTTGCTCTGATCTTCCATGCCGTGTGGAAGTACGTAGGCACAGGACGCGATGTCCTGGCGAGCAACCTTTCCCCCCTGTCAGACGTAGGTAGTCGAACTACGTTGACTCTGACTTTCCCATTGCACGAGGGAGTACGTAGGCCCAGAACAACGTATGTTCTGTCGAGTCCTGTCCTTTTCTTTTCTTTTCAGACTGACCACTAGTGTAGATAGATAAACACACCCTTTTTCCTTATAAACACCAAGCGTGGATCCCGTCGAGTACGACGGACTTGAGGGGTGCTAATACCTTCCCCTTGCGTAACCGACTCCCGAATCCAGGTTTTGGTTGCGATGACCATACCTTTCCCATTTTTCCGAGGTTTACTTCGAGCGTTTCCTTTCCCTCCGTTAGGATAAATAACGCACGGTGGCGACTCTTCTGTCATGCCGGCGCCGATTTTCGCATTAGCGACAACTGGTGACTCTGGTCTGGGGGACTGTAGCATCTAGGGACTTTTCCCATCCCTTATGCTGGGACCGTTTCCCATCCCCTACGCGAGTCAATCCTAGCGCTTGGGTGTTAATCTGTTGGGTGTTGTGCATATGTGTTTTATCTTTCCGCACTTTCTTTCCCGCACCTTTACCTTTCCGCATTTACTTTCAGCACTATATTATTGTGATTATTGCTGTGGGAAAGGGAGGTTACTATGAGTGAGAGCGGACCTGGGCTTGAGTATGCACCTAGACATAGTTGCGGAGAGTAGTAGACGAACCTGTCTGCTGAGCAGGCACCGTTCCCTACGAAATTCTGCGCTCAGACGAGGTTCTCTCTGAGGTGCTCCTTTCCGGTCCCTGAGGAGATCTGAGGGGAGTCCAGACGTGAGGATTGTCGACTCTGGGGACCGATCATTTGGAAGTCAGCTAAGTGAGCGCCCTCTTCATGACTTGATGATGCCACTCCTTCTGGGAATCGTATCGTCACTCATGAAAGTCTGTGACGCTGATGACCGCATAGGATGCCGTATCTTTGTCCGTGGATTAGGTCCATACCTGTGAGGGGGGATTGGGTTATTGCAGGAAAACTGGCCTTCAGAAACCTTGATTCAATATTTATTAGATAGTTTTCTTGGCTCGTTAAACAGGTGTGTTGTTTGGATCAGATGGGTTTCTTGTTTGAGGTTGATACTATTATCAAATGGTTTTCTCGTCAGTTACAGAGGTTCAGATGGATTTCTTACCAGGGGATTGGTATTTTGGGTGTCAGATGATAGTCAGTGTCATGAGGTTCTGGTGACTGTGGTGGTTTTCTGTTCTTGACATCACAGGGATGTTCCTCTTCAGGCTACAGCATGGCCCCTGTGTTCACTGATTGCATCATTTATCATATTGCATTAGTGCATTACCATTTGCATCCAACTAACGTGTGTGTATTGCAGGTACATATTTTCCCTCCCAGTTCCGGTGTTTGTTTCCTAGCAAGACATGGAAGCCATGAAGAGAGTGTTACCCTACAAATTCCCGTCTCCCAGATATCAGTCTGTGTCAGAGTTAATTACTATTGCTAGGAAGAAGGTGATGGGAGATTTCAGAAGACATATGGAGGATCCTGACTTATGTTTACCAGCCCCTCGGCTTATGAGATCAACGGCATTTACACCCTATTGCAGTTTTATGATGCTGAGCTCAGGTGTTTCGTATTTCCTGATTTTGTCTTGGCTCCTACCCTGGAGGAGTATTCTGCACTCTTGGATATACCAATTCGCGAGCAGATGCCCTTTCTATCACACGGACGCTAAGCCTAATCTGGCTAAGCTTTCCTGCTATTCTGTATTTAGGAGAGTTTGAGCTGACAGGGAAGATGATCAGAAGAGGAGATGCGTGGGGATTTTCGTTGTTGTTTTGGTGGAGAAGGCTCGGGAGTATGCCAAGAAGGGTGGCTGGGTTGTTTTTGACGCCATCCTTGTTGTGTGTGTTTATGGCATTGTATTGTTCCCAAACTTCCTGATTTTGTTGATGCAGATGCTTTCTATATTCTGGCTGCAAAGAACCCAGTTCCTACCTTGCTGGGAGATATGCACCATTCCACTCACTACTAAAATGAAAAGCGGCGAGGAAGGAATGTCTCTTGCTGTGTACCTCTACTGTGTAGGTGGTTTACTAGTCATATGCCAAAGACAGGGCCTTTCGTCACTTCTATTGATTCTTTGGGATGGCCTGAGCGCTTGATGTGGTTGACTTCTGAGAATGTGGTGTGGGTTAATGAGGAGGTGTTAGGAGTTGAGGTCATATACAGATGCGAAGGATTCCCTAATGTTCCTTTGATAGGAAGGAGAGGGGTGTGTCAATTACAACCCTTCCTTATTAATCAGGCAGTTTGGGTATGCACCTCAAGAAGCGCCGAAGCCCGAGGAGATACGGGAATCTCTGTATCTCACTGGGGCAATAGAGGAAGAGATGTTGATCAAGCTTGAGAAAGCATGGAAGAACTTGCATAAAAGAGAGAAGCCTTCACGTGGCAAAGGGGGTACTCGAGTTCTTGGTCCGTATGTGGAATGGATTCGTGAACGAGCTACGAAATTCCTTATGCCTTATCCTGCAGTTCAGCCATTGTATCCTTCTCCGGTGGAGGAGCCCACCACTATAGACATGCAGGTATACAAGCAGCTGATGGCGGAGAAAGAAGAGTTAACAAAGGTTAAAGAAGCTTTAGAGAAAGAAAATGCCCAGCTTCATCATGAAAAGATTGAAACAGGATATTTTTCCAAGCAACAGGCCGAAACTTTGAAACATCTGAAGACTACTTTATTGAGTTGACTGAAACCAAGAAGCGTCTGGAGTTACATGTAGACTCAGTTAGCAGTGTATTGGCTACTAAGAAACCAAGAGCTGGAAAGGCCTACACGAAGTTAGCTAAGTTCAGAGAGCATTGGGACCTTACTATGGCCAAACGCAAAGAACGGGAAGAAGAGCTAAAGACACAGGTTGCTCAGTTGGGAGAACAGGTTAAAGTGAAGGCTGAAGAGCTTGAAGAAGAATCATGTCGTCGATACGAGGCCGAACGCAAACTGATTGATGCCATGAAGAATCTGGAAGATTGTCAGCACAGAGCAAGCACCAAGAGGCCCAAACCTGAGGATGGTGCCCAAGATAAGGCTTGGGAAGATTTTGTCAGAGATATCCATGGAACGGTCAGGAAAAGGGATCAGTTGATAGAAGGCTTGATTTATCGACCGGATCACCCAGAGACGAAGAAGCTGTTCGAGGATTTCTGTGATCGTACCCGCACGTGACTGCTTTCTTGTATTCTATGTGTTGAGATCACCGCCAGACATGTTGGTTGGGATCCTCCTTTATCATATCAGTTGTATGGAACATAGTTGTGTAACGCCTTGACGAGACTGTTTTTCCAATATATGAGGGTTTTTCTAAATATTGTCTTTATGGTTTCTCTTGTTTTGCTACCTTGACACTGGAATTGGAGGGGAAATATCCCCAACGCACACATGCACGTTAGCATTTTTGCATTGTTGTTTGCATAAACCACATTGCATTACAGGTTTGTGATCCATGTTCCTTATCATTCTTCATCCATATATCTAGGTAATTTCAGGATTGCAGAAAAGCGGGTCCACCGTTACTCTACCAGAACTAATCACAAGAAGATCATGGACAACATGCAGAGTGAAATGCAAGAGATGCGTGATAGGATGGCCATGCTCATGCAAACCATGGAGACCATCGCCAAAGGACAAGAGCAGCTGCAGAATCTGCAGAATCTGGTTCAAACCGATAGTCGCACGGGCTAAAAACAACGGGACAACCGCATGGTGAAAATATTGCTGCTTCTCCCCGAGTTGAGAATCGTCAAAGTGCTGATGCTATTCCCGTAACTGGTTTGAATGCTGGAGAAACTGGTCTTGTAGGTGGAGGTGGGAACGCCGGTAATATGAATGCCAATACAGATACTGCTGGGGTATTTGTGGGTAATGTCAACCAGGGTTTCAATGTGGGTGTTGAGAATGTCGGAATGAATGGTAACAATGGTAACCAGGGCTTCAATGGTGTGAACATGGGGTATGGCAACATTGCTGGCGCCAAGGCTGGGTTTGGTGGCTATGGTTATGGTAATCTTGGATATGGAACTGGTGCATACAACGCTCAAGAGATGGGCAATCTGAGGTATGATCCCAGGAACTTCCAAACGGTTCCGGGCCGTGATGCAGATTATGTTGGATACGATGCAGTACCTCGCTAGGAGGATCGTCAGGAGGATGTGTTCTCTGGTCAGAACGAGGGTTATGAAAGAGCTAGGGATGACAACCATCGGATGAGATTGCTAGAAGAGAAAGTGAACGGATTAGCCAGCCAGAATGCTCTTGGGCTGGATATGTCAAATATGGGGCTGGTCCCAGGGTTGAGGGTCCCGCTAAAATTCAAAGCGCCGTCATTTGATAAGTACAAAGGGGATACGTGCCCTAGGGTGCATGTGTGCGCGTTTTACAGGCGTATGTCCGCGTATTCTGAGGATGAAAAGATGCTAATGCACTTCTTCCAGGATAGCCTGTCAGGGCCATCGATGGAGTGGTACATGAGCTTGGAGCCTACTCAGATCAGGAGTTGGAAAGAGCTGGCAGAGGCTTTTGTTCGACATTATCAATATAATAGTGATCTCGCCCCTAACCGAGTCCAGCTGCAGAGCATGTCTCAAAAGTATAGCGAGAGCTTTAAGGAATACGCCCAGAGATGGCGAGATCTGGCTGCTAGGGTACACCCTCCGATGGTGGAGCGCGAAATGATGGATATGTTCATAGGAACTTTTTCTAGAATGTACTATGACCGGTTGCTCAATTTTTCGATGAGTACCTTCTCTGAGTTGATCTTGATGGGGGAGCCCATTGAAAACGGAGTGAAGATTGGTAAAATTCAAGCGGGTGAGTCCAGTTCCGCAGGAGGTAATAAGAAGACGTTTGGTGGTAAAAGGAAGGGTGATACCAACGCTATACACAATGCTCGACGGAGAAATAGAGGTCAGAACTGGCATCAGCAGTCGCAGGTTGCAAGTGTAACCATTCCAGGGCCTTCTCAGCAGCAGAGGCAACAACCGCAGCAGCAGGCTCAGCAGCAGCCAAATAATAATCAGCGCGGACCTCAGAACCCGCGGCCGAGGAGAGTATTCGAGGTACCGCCGGTATCATATGCAGAACTCCTTCAAACTTTGTTGAAATTGCAGCTAGTCGAGAAGAGGACCTTAGCATCACCGACCGGGCCAGCCACCAGTCGGGTATGATGTTAATGAGCATTGTGACTTCCATTCGGGTGCACCAGGGCACAATATTGAAAATTGCCTAGCTTTCAAGCATAAAGTACAGGATTTGCTTGATAGTACGACTATTAACTTCGGGAAGGACGGTCCCAATATCACGCAACAGCCAATGCCCAAGCATGGTGGGGCTGGGGCCAATGCAATCCTGGCAGATGGTGAGTTGAACTTGGTTTCGGAAGTGAACGAGCAGAAAACCCCTTTGAGTTACGTAAAGCAGCGTTTATTGAAAGGAGGTGTCTATCCCGGTTGCAGTGAAGAGTGTGCTGACTGTTTGGTTCAACCTGGGGGGCTGTGAGAAGTTGAAAAGGGGAGTTCAAGGTTTGATTGATGAAGGAGTCCTGAAGTTTGACAGGTCTGTGGGGCGAGAGAAATCTATTGAGACAGAATCTGGAAAAGAGCACAGTGAGGTTGCTACGATCACCATTCCGTTCAAATCAGTGACGATTTCGGCATCATCGAAAAGGCCGACCATTACTATTACCAAGGCTAAACCAGTCCCTTATGAGAGCACAAAGGCAGTCCCGTGGTGATATGGTGCTGAGGTGTATTGTAATGGGGAAAAGATTGACTTGAATGATCCGCCAGCGGGATCCGTAGATAACATAGTGGAGCGGGTGGTATAACCCGGAGCGAGAGAATTTTCACTTCACCTGAGGTCGAGGCAGAGAGGCTCGCCAGGGGTAAGAGCAAAGTTGTCGAGGGGGAATCTTCGGGAATAAGGAGAAGGGAACCGATAACCAAAGATGTGGAAGAATTCATGAGATTGATTCGCAAAAGTGACTACAAGATCGTAGATCACCTGCAGCATACCCCGTCAAAGATCTCCATATTATCGCTGTTGTTGTGTTCTGAGGCGCATAGAAATGCCATGTTGAAGGTACTTGAGACATCCTTCGTGCCGCAAGAGATTTCAGTTAATCAGCTGGAGGGAGTTATGGCACATGTTAATGCTGGGCATGGTCTGGGATTCACAGATTTTGACCTAACGCCTCGAGGGCGTGATCACAATAATGCCTTGCACATCTCTATCGAGTGCCGGGGCACTATTTTATCCCATGTGCTGGTAGACACTGGGTCCTTGTTGAATGTGTTACCAAAAGAAAGCCCTGTTGAAATTGGATACCCGTGGGTTGTTGTGCACACCTAGTGATTTGGTGGTGAGGGCCTTTGACGGAACGAGGAGGTTGGTATTCGGATCAGTAACGTTACCCATCCAGGTAGGTCCGGAGGTGTTTGATACAGTGTTTTACATCATGGACATCCAGCCTGCATATAGCTGTTTGATCGGGAGACCTTGGATTCACGCCGCTGGGGCAGTAACTTCTACACTCCATCAGAAGCTGAAGTATATGGTTGAGGGGAGTATTGTGATGGTGTGTGGTGAAGAGGATATCTTAGTCAGTCATTTTTCTTCCTTCAAGTATGTGGAGGTAGATGGAGAGATTCATGAAACGCTGTGTCAGGCGTTCGAAGGGGTGAAGGTTAAAGAAGAAGCTCCGGTGAAGAGTGAAAGGCAAGAGGTGACAGTCTCCTCATATAAAGAAGCCAAGGCATTGGTGCAAGCGGGAGAGACTCAGAAGTGGGGGCAGGTTCTGGACATCCTAGTGAAGCAAGATAGGTATGGCTTGGGGTATCGCCCATCTCCCTCACAGAGTGCGCCTAAGTACAAGGGACCTGTCGTGTTCACTGCCCGGAGGGGTTAGCTTTGAAAGGATTAATGCCGTGTCTGATACGGAGGAAGTGGATAGCGACTGCGACATGGACGCATGGATTCGACCCAGCACGCCGGGGCAAAGCCTATGCAACTGGTCCATCCAGGACGTCATCCAAGTCACCAAACAGTAATGCGTTATTTTTTCAATCATTGTATGATCACATGCCTTGCCCGGGGCATCGTTGACCTCATCTTAGGGGCTAACTATTTACCTGTATGTTTGCATGATCAATAAATGACGACGTTTTTTACATTCAAATGTTGTGATCCTTTTCTTTCTGTTTTTTATTTTTCAATAAAATGGCAGCGTGGTTATGCATTTTGCTTGTACATCATTTTTGAAGCACTTAACCGTTTCCCTCGCAGGATTCATGAATTTTCAGATGACATCGACCAAAGACTTCCTATGACTCGTTTAGACTTCGAGCATCCGATTTTCAAGCTGAGGAGGAGATTGTTGAGGATAGTGACTTACCAGAAGAGCTGAGTCGGTTGTTGAAGCAAGAGGAGAGAGTCATTCTGCCCCATCAGGAAGAGATTGATATTGTCAATTTAGGGTCTGAAGAATGCGTCAGGAATATTCGTATAGGGGCCGCGTTGCAAGTTGACATCAAGCAAGAGCTTATTGAGATGCTGTGTGAATACAGTGATATATTTGCTTTGTCCTACGAGGACATGCC
Organism: Lathyrus sativus; assembly: GCA_963859935.3. Taxonomy (NCBI): domain Eukaryota; kingdom Viridiplantae; phylum Streptophyta; class Magnoliopsida; order Fabales; family Fabaceae; genus Lathyrus; species Lathyrus sativus. Next base: position 264,248,102 of record OZ012739.1, on the reverse strand, counting down.
AGGTTTGGATACTGATATGGTTGTTCATCGTCTGTCGTTGAGGGAAGATTGCCCGCCTGTGAAGCAGAAACTCAGAAGGACTCGTCCTGACATGGCTGTAAAGATAAAAGAAGAAGTGTAGAAGCAATGGGATGCTGGATTCCTGGCTGTCACCACTTATCCCACTTGGGTCGCTAATATCGTGCCTGTGCCAAAGAAAGATGGCAAGGTCCGAATGTGTGTTGATTATAAGGATCTAAACAAAGCGAGTTCGAAAGATGATTTCCCGCTGCCGCATATTGACGTGTTAGTTGACAACACAGCTCAGTTTTCGGTATTCTCTTTCATGGATGGATTTTCGGGGTACAACCAGATCAAAATGGCTCCGGAGGATATGGAAAAAACGACCTTTATCACCCCGTGGGGAACCTTTTGTTATAAGGTGATGCCCTTTGGTTTGAAAAATGCTGGGGCAACGTACCAGCGGGTTATGACAACGCTCTTTCACGACATGATGCACAAAGAGATTGAGGTGTATGTCGATGACATGATTGCCAAGTCTCAAACGGAGGAAGAACATCTGGTTAATCTGTTGAAGTTGTTCAAAAGGCTGAGGAAGTTCAGACTGAGGCTGAATCCTAACAAGTGTACCTTCGGAGTGAGATCCGGGAAGCTACTGGGGTTCATTGTGAGCAAGAAAGGAATCGAGGTCGATCCTGCAAAAATAAAAGCAATACAAGAGATGCCAGCACCGAGAACAGAAAAAGAAGTCCGTGGATTCTTAGGGAGGTTGAACTACATTGCTAGGTTCATCTCTCACCTAACGACCACGTGTGAACCTTTGTTCAAACTGTTAAAGAAAGATCAAGCGGTGGTCTGGAACGACAATTGCCAAAGGGCATTTGAAAAGATAAAAGAATACTTGCAGGAACCTCCGGTGTTGATACCCCCAGTAGCAGGGCGACCACTGATTATGTATCTGACGGTTCTTGAGAACAGCATGGGTTGTGTTCTCGGTCAACATGACGAGACGGGAAGGAAAGAGCATGCAATCTACTACTTGAGTAAAAAGTTCACGGATTGTGAATCTCGATACTCTATGCTCGAAAAGACGTGTTGTGCATTAGCGTGGGCTGCCAAACGTCTAAGACAGTATATGCTGAACCATACAACCATGCTGATATCGAAGATGGATCCGATCAAGTATGTGTTTGAAAAGCAAGCGCTCTCTGGAAGGATTGCTAGATGGCAAATGGTATTGACAGAATACGATATCCAGTATGTTTCCCAGAAGGCCATTAAGGGAAGTGTTCTGTCCGAATATCTTGCCGAACAGCCGATTGAGGATTATCAGCCTATGAAGTTTGAGTTTCCTGATGAGGACATAATGTACTTGAAAGCTAAAGATTGTGATGAGCTGTTGCCTGGTGAAGGTCCTGAGCGGAGTTCCCAATGGCAATTGATTTTTGACGGGGCTGTCAATTCGTACGGTAGCGGGATTGGGGCAATTATTACCACTCCCCACGGGTCGCACATCCCGTTTACAGCCAGATTGACTTTTCCAGTGACGAATAACGAAGCGGAGTACGAAGCTTGTATTATGGGGTTAGAGGAGGCTATTGATCTGAGGATCAAGAATCTGGACGTATATGGGGATTCAGCATTGGTTGTGAATCAGATTAAAGGAGAGTGGGAGACACGCCAACCTAACCTGGTACCGTACATGAATTATGCGAGAAGGTTGCTACCTTTCTTTGATAAAGTAGAGTTTCATCATGTACCTCGGGCGTAGAATCAAATGGCGGACGCCCTTGCAACATTATCCTCGATGTATAAGGTTAACTACTGGAATGAGGCTCCCAGGATTGTCATATCTCGCCTTGATAGGCCGGCCTTTGTGTTTGCAATTGATGAAGCATCTGACGGTAAACCTTGGTATTTCGACATACAGAATTTCCTGAAGAACAAGGAATATCCGGCTGGGGCATCCAGTCGTGATCAGAAGACTCTAAGGAGATTAGCAGGCAACTTTTATCTGAATCCCGACGGCGTTCTGTATAGAAGGAACCACGATTTGGTAATCCTCCGGTGTGTAGATGAGAAGGAAGCCAATTTACTCATAGAAGAGGTCCATGAAGGAACTTTTGGTACACATGTTGGTGGGTATGCTATGACCCGAAAGTTGTTGCGGGCAGGGTATTATTGGTTAACGATGGAAATGGACTGTTTTAAGTTCGCCAAGCGGTGTCACAAGTGCCAGATCTATGCTGATAAGATCCATGTGCAACCCAGTCCACTGAATGTTATGGCTTCTCCGTGGCCTTTCTCCATGTGGGGAATTGATATGAGTGGCAAGATTGAGCCTACTGCTTCTAATGGGCATCGCTTCATCCTAGTCGCGATCGATTACTTCACCAAGTGGGTGGAAGCAGCATCTTACGCCAATGTGACGAAGCAGGTGGTGGCCAGATTTATCAAGAGGGATATAATTTGCAGATACGGTATCCCTGAACGGATCATTACTGATAATGGTTCGAACTTGAATAATAAGACGATGAAGGATCTTTGTCGGGAGTTTAAAATCGAGCATCATAATTCATCTCCGTACAGACCCAAGATGAATGGCGTTGTTGAAGCGGCCAACAAGAACATAAAGAAGATTGTTCAGAAGATGGTGGTAACGTATAAAGATTGGCATGAGATGTTGCCGTTTGCTTTGCACGGTTATCGCACGATGGTGCGTACGTCAACCGGGGCAACTCCTTTCTCATTGGTATATGGCATGGAGGCAGTCCTACCATTGGAGGTTGAGATACCATCTTTGAGGGTTTTGCTTGATGTTCAGCTTGATGAGGCAGAATGGGTGAGAAGTAGATTGAATCAGCTGAGCTTGATAGACGAGAAGAGATTGGCGTCAATTGCACATGGTAGGTTGTATCAAAGCCGGATGAAGAAAGCGTTCGACAAGAAGATCCGACCTCTAACCTTTCAGACGGGTGACCTTGTGCTGAAGAAGATTCTCCCACCTCAATCGGATCACAGGGGCAAATGGACTCCCAATTATGAAGGTCCGTACGTCGTGAGAAAGGTCTTCTCCGGAGGAGCCTTATTGTTATCCACCATTAATGGTGAAGACTTTTCGTCCCCTATGAACTCGGACGCAGTTAAAAAATACTTTGCTTAAAAATTGACCCGCTGGACAGTAAAAAGAGAGTCCAGGCAAAAATGGGGCATCCCGGCGAACCAAAAAACAGAATAAAAAGGTTCGGGCAAAAGTTAGGGATAAAATGGAAAAATGTACACCCGCGAAGTTGAAAACCTACACTGGGCGGCTTCGGCAAAAAGGGGTATCCCGGTGAATTGAAAACCCGCAAAGGGCGATTCACGCAAAAGTTAGGGATTTAAGAAGCAAATGACTGTGGTCCAAGTTTGATTGTTTAGTGGTTTGGGAGCATCCGGGGGTCGACTATCCAAAGCAATCTCTTCCGAAGACGGAGATCAGGAAAGCGTCAGAGTCCGGCGAGTCATAGGAGGATCAATTCATGGTGCTCGTCTGTAACACGTTGCCGACATGTGTACAAATTTTATTCTGTATTTTTGTACATTTCTACATTTTGTGTATGTGTGACTACCTCTTTTCAGGAGTTGCATCTGATGTACAAATCTTGCCTATTTTTAGGCCGTTATCAATAAAGTGTGTTATTCAGTGTAGTGTGTGACTTTGGTTTTAATTTTTACAGTTTTGTTTGTAAAAAACGCCGATGTTTTTGATAAACTTACATGCGTGTAAATAGGCGGGCCTCGGCCGATGATTGTTAAAACCGGAAATTACCTGAATGGTTGTCGTGGGTGATTACCAAGATGTTTCTTTTTGCATAGATTGTCTTGTGTTTGCTTGTTGACTTTTGCAGGTATTCAAAAGCTCGCAAAGTTCCCCGCCAGAGTCCATGGCAGGCTGGTACCCTCTCCAGGGGATGAATGTTGTGTCTTTCCTCAGTGGAGTCTCCCTAGGAAAATTTGAATGTTGTCTCCCCAGGAGAGTGGAGATTGCGTCAAAGGAAAAGATCAATGCATCTTCAGTAGTTCAGAATTGGCTTATCAAGCAGAGCAGAGTCCTCCCCAGCGAAGGTTGAGACGGATATGATTAACTTCCACCAAAGAGTTTCTTGTATAGTACGAATCAGAGCACATTGGTCAATCCCCAGCTCAGTGATAGCAGGATGAATTATCCCCACAGGGCGTAATCAGAGTGTTGATACCTTTTGAAAGCAGTGTCCACGATTGCTTTTCTCTTTCCCCAACAGGTTGATCCTTCCTCGTCCGGACGATCATCTTCAGCAGAGTTTGAAGTTTTGAGTTTGTGAGCTACTTTCCCAGCAGGATGGTCATCACCAGCGAAGTTAGTTCATCTTTCCAACATTTATTTTGTTGGGAGTGTTCCAGTAGTATTCCGGTCATCCCTAGCGGACCCAGTTTGTCTTCAGCATTTATTTTGCTGAAGTAATTCTTTGCATAAGCATGCATCATAAGCACTTGCATTTTGCACGAATACGTAGCATTTCCATGCAGTATGGAAGCATTACGGCATCATCAAACATGTGCATTTTAGAAACGTAAGCAGGATTGATTACCCGTCCAGCCTCAGGTATTTTCTCTGTCGATAAGTGAGATCGTGGTTCGTAGAGATGTGCATATGTTTTGTTTGTGGCACAAGACGCGCAGTGATCGTGTTTTCTCCTGTCAAGAGAGTTAGGGCGCAGGGCACGCAGTGATCGTGGTCATCATTATGTTATGGGGTTTTTGCGGAAGAGATACGCAGTGATCGTATTCGTCCTATACGTGGTTTTGTTTGCAACGCCGAGACGCACAGTGATTGTGTTTCCTCCTGTCAAGAGGGTTGTTGCGTCGGACACGCAGTGATCGTGTTCGTCATGTCATATTCCCTTAACAGAGTTTGCTTGGTCAAGCACCCTTTTTCTCCCAGCTGAGTCTTTTTTCAGGATGCTGTGGTGTCAGCATTGGAAGATGGGTAATGCAGATTTTTGGGTGGTTACCCGTAGTTTCCCCAGCAGAGTTATGTTCTCCAGCAGGATGTTACTTCAATGAGTTACTTGGTTAAGTCCCTCATTGTCCCCAGCAGGGTATCCGCCCCGGAGTTGTTTGGTTAAATTCCTCTTATTTTCCAACAAGGTTATTCTCGTCAAAGTGGCTTGGTTAAGTTCCCAATTTCCCCAGCGGAGTGTTTTCAGGATACCTATTGCCAGAATAGGTATTGGACGGCCGTCGTCAGAATTGTCCTCTCAGAGTTGCTTGGTTAAGTTTCTCGTGCCCCCACAGTTTAGTGGATGCTCGTTCAGGTACGAACGGAAGGTTGGTAAGTGAAATCAACATTTTCTCGTTGTTTAGTGGATGCTCGTTCAGGTACGAATGGAAGGTTGGTAAGTGAAATCAACGTTTTCTCGCTTTTAGTGGATGCTCGTTCAGGTACGAACGGAAGGTTGGTAAGTGAAATCAACGTTTTCTCGCTTTTAGTGGATGCTCGTTCAGGTACGAACGGAAGGTTGGTAAGTGAAATCAACGTTTTCTCGCTTTTAGTGGATGCTCGTTCAAGTACGAACGGAAGGTTGGTAAGTGAAATCAACAATTTTCTCGCTGTTTGGCGTTTGCTCGTTCAGGTTCGAATGGAAGGTTGATAAGTGAAATCAGCATTGTCTCGTTTGGTTAAGCGTTTGCTCGTTTCTTCAGGATACGAAAGGTTGGTAAGTGAGATCAACAATTTCTCACTGCTCAGTGTATGCTCACTTCTTCGGAATGGGGTGATCTATGGACAATATCAGATTTCATAAGCAGGGTGATGGATAGGTGTTTTAGTTGTCGCTGTGGCAACAGAAATCAGTTCCCTGGTTAATTCTCCCCAAGCAGTGGTGTGTGCAATTTATTTTTGCGGTTGGCAAATTTCAGGGTTTCATTGGTATTCAACCGTCATTTACCTTTGAATGTTTGAAGGCTGAGCGCTCTTCACCCATTCAGGTCCAAGCCGTTTGAATAGGGGCAGCTGTTGCACCCTAAAATTTGACCAACCGGTTCTCCTATCTGGTTCATGGTTCAATTCGTATTCGCATATCAGATGCATGACATTTGTGCATAGACAGAGGATGTCAGCGTATAGTTTGGTTTTCATCTACCGGATATTTCAGATCCAGTCTAGATAATCAGGGTTTCATCTTCGGGAAATTGTGCACTTCTCGGTGTTTTCAGCGTACATGGTGGTTTTTGGGATATTCTGATGCCCGGGGTTTACTGTTTGCTTCGATCTGGTCTCGCGCTCTCTTTTATGTTGGTTATTTGCCTTTGTTTGCTTTTTTTTAGGGTTTAATAGATTTTTTATCTTTTAAATGGGCTTTATAGATTTTTTGGAATTTTAATAGATTTTTTTAATAGGTTTTAATAGTTTTTTAATAGTTTTAATAGAATATAATGGGTTTTTCTTTTATTAGTTTCAAATAGGATTTTAATAGATTGTTAAATAAAAATCATTAGAGTTTTTATTTTTAGATAGGAAATAATAGAGATTAATAATCTTTTTTTTTTCATTGGTTTATAGGATTAATAGAAATGTTTAGAGTTTTATTTTTTTAATTAGATGATTAACTCTTTTTTAGGCTTAATAGAGATTAATTAGGATTTTAATTTTTTGTTTAGATTTTAATTAGAGTAAGTCAGATTTTAATTAGTTAATTAGGTTTAGTCTTTAACTAGCTTTTTTAATTGAGGTTAAGTCTTTCTAATTCAGTTTTTTTTAGGGTCATTTTCGTGGGCCCAGAAGAATGTTTTTTGGAGGCCCAGTATTCCAATCTACCAGTCCATTTTTTTGTTCGTTTTTTTTAGTCCAGAAAATTGCAATGACACTTGTCCGTATATAAACAAGCACACGTGTAAATCACTAGAGTGAGCCACCTCAATTCCCACACATTTGCATGCATCACACGTATCCTTCTCTCTGACTCCCACAACGCCACTTGTCACGCCATTGTCCTTCACCGGAAATTCCACCGGCCGGCATGCAAAGCTCTCAGGCCACCGCCCCAACTGACTCCGACCACCCTAACTGACGCCGGAAACGGCCAAAACCACCGGAAAAATCAAAAACGCCATAATTATAATTTTTCCAGAAATTCATCCGATCTCCTCCAATCTTCTCCGTCCACCTTCATCAACAACTCGCCGGAAAACTCATAGAACCTTCATCCGGCCATTTTTTCCAGATTTATCAGCATTATTCATCAGGACCTTCAATAGTGTTCTTTCGTTTTCCCAACAATATTCCTAGATCGCCGCCGTGTTCGTCACCATCTTCATCAGCCTTCATATAATTTTCCAGAAAACTTTCAGAACCTTCATCGTTCTTCATACCATCTCCAGAAGACCTTCAACATCTTCATCCGTTCTTGCACCTTTCCAGATCTTCATAGATCAAGGACGAACCTCGTGATTCACAGATCTTCAAGAACTCGTCGGGTTCTTCGTTGTTTGTCCAGAAATCTTCAAACGAGCTTCAACGATTCCCTCAAAACCTCCGCGAGCTCCTTCAACAGTTAAGAAAGCTTCAAGATCTTTGACGGTCTCTCTTTCGCATTTCGCCAGTGATTCTAGAAGCTTCGTCGCCTGCATCACCTCCAGGTTTGTTCATTCCCTTCTCGACTCATTCAACTGGTTGCATTTAGGTTTAGCTAGATCTATGGTGATGAGTGTAGATCAAGAGCTGTGAGGATTTTTTTGAACTGAGAGTTTGAGACAAAGTTTTCTTCGTGTTTGTTAGTTGAGTTTGGGCTAAGTTTGTTCATGGAGCGATTAGGGTTTGAGAAGGTTCTCGAGAGGAGTTTCAGAGAGGAATTTGGGAGATGAGCGGCGTGTTAGGGTTTAGGGGATGAACAGTGAATGGGATCTTGAAGATGAAGACTGGTTTTGTTAGTCATTTGTTTGGGTTAGGGTTTAGATTGGGTTTAGGCCCAAATTTGAGTTTGCTGAATCACGCACCCCTGTTACTCGTTGCCCCCCCCTGTGTGAGAATGCTGAATGATTTTGGTTTGGGCCTTTGTAGGATTGCTATGCGCACCCCCCCATATTTGGGCCCATTCTGAGCTACTAGGGTTTTGCTATCGCTGCACCCCCCCTGTCTTATTTTCTTTTAATTTCTTTGTTTTCATTCATGTTAGGAAATATTTCATAACAAATAGTAGGATTGTCCAATTAAGTCCCTTCTTTTTTCTATAGGTTCATAATTCAATTTAGAATTTTAGGGTGCAAAAATATTAAGTTGATCATGCATTTTCATTTTTATTGTATTTTTTGTATTTTAATTGGTATTGAGTAATTGATTTGTGATGTGTCTGCCTTGCTGATTTTATTTCTCTCATTTGGTAATGAATTTTGCTTTATTTTTTTAATATGTTGTACTAGACTAATGCATGCTCCCCATAGATTTGTCATAGATTTTTTAGAAATTGATTGATGTTGTTTTAGGGTTAGAGAGTAGAGACCTCATAACTTGCTGGTTAACCCTTGACCATTCATATGTTAGGGATTGTTTAGTAGCCTTAGAAGTTGACTTAGGATTTGAGATTTGATCTTGGGATCATAGAGGCATGTAGATTTCCCATAGACTTTAGGTAGATTTTTATAGAGTGTTATGTTATTTTTGTTTGAGCCTGAGAATAGGAGAAGTCTTGAGGGCTTCTGACTTTGAAGTTCAACTGTGGTTGAACTTTAGAGATAGTTTCTTTTGGGTTGAGGGCCTGTCGTTTCTTCTTGAAGGTGGAGGCTAGATGAAGACTTGATGGAGCTTGCAAGGATGCATGGATTGAGGACCTAGTCTAGGAGTTTGCTCTCTTTCTGTGAGGTTTGAGGTCCTGAAGTTTGAGGGAAATTTATGGTACTTTCCTGAGGAAGGCACTATGGATGTCTTTCACTCTTTCTTCTCACCTCTTTCTCAAGTATCCAATGATGTTGGAGCCTTCATGTGAGTTTAGTTTCTCCTGAGGAGGAATGTAAACCGATCACAGTTGTTGAGCCACATGGGATATGATTCCTAAGTGGAAGCCCCCTATTATTTTCCTGAGGAATGCACTATGGGTCTGTTCACTTAGTTCCCTTAGTTCATGTAGGCTTTCTCAAGTATCCAATGATGTTGGAGCCTTCATGTGAGTTTAGTTTCTCCTGAGGAGGAATGTAAACCGATCACAGTTGTTGAGCCACATGAGATACGATTCCTAAGTGGAAGCCCCCTAGTATTTTCCTGAGGAAGGCACTTTGGGTCTGTTCACTTAGTTCCCTTAGTTTATGTAGGATTACTCAAGTATCCAATGATGTTGGAGCCTTCATGTGAGTTTAGTTCCTCCTGAGGAGGAATGTAAACCGTTCACAGTTGTTGAGCCACATGGGATATGATTCCTAAGTGGAAGCCCCCAAGTACTTTCCCGAGGAAGGCACTATGGGTCTGTTCGCTTAGTTCCCTTAGTTCATGTAGGATTTCTCAAGTATCCATTGATGTTGGAGCCTTCATGTGAGTTTAGTTTCTCCTGAGGAGGAATGTAAACCTATCACAGTTGTTAAGCCACATGGGATATGATTCCTAAGTAGGAGCCTCCTATTACTTTCCCGAGGAAGGCACTATGGGTCTGCCTACTCAGCTCCCTTTCTTTGGTAAGCTTGTCTTGAAGCTTGGAGACTGGGATTGATTTCTCTTGTGTAGGGTTTTGCTTTAGGGCTTTGCTTAGAGGTTTGATTAGGGTTGATCAGGGTTTTGCTCAGGGGTAGATTAGGGTTTTGTTTTAGGGTTGTCCAGGGTTTTGCTCAGAGGTAGATTAGGGTTTTGTTATAGGGTTGTTTAGGGTCTTGCTCAGGGGTAGTTTCATGCTTTTGGATAGGAGTTTGCCAGGCTGGTTAGCCTTCTCTTTGTGTTGTTTGACTTGTGTGGTGCTGTGCTGCATTAGACTTAGGGGTTCATCTAGATATTTCTGAGATAGGTGCATCTTAGAAATAGACTTTGTGTGCATGAGAAGTTGAGGTGGTCCTCCTTCTGCTTGATTGTTATTGAGTGGCTTTGCTTGCTGGTATTTGGTAGAGCTGAGCTCCCTTACCTTTGTGGTTTGTGGCCTTTGTGCCTTGATTGTTTGGTTGTTGCATTCATGCATATTTCCAGTATTTCTTTAATTTGCAGTGATTCCTGTTTGCTGTTTAGTGTTGTTGCCATGATCCCTTAGGAGCTCTAACTTCTCGGTTGTGGAGGAGTTATGATAGACATTAGGTTGGTTAACCAGGCATGATAACATTAGGTAGATTCCCCTTTTCAACCATAGTTTTAGGGTGTCTCTTTCCTTTCTCAAAACAACAGAAAAACACTTAATAAAGGATAAAACAAAAGTGAATTCATTTCTTCCGTCAAAAGATTTGAACAAACATCAAGACTTTTTGCCCTCCTGGACTGTGAAAACCCTTGCTTAAGGTGCATTTTTCCATAAAAAACACTTGAACAGCTTGTGTCGTGCGTAGTCGAACTACGTTTGCTCTGATCTTCCATGCCGTGTGGAAGTACGTAGGCACAGGACGCGATGTCCTGGCGAGCAACCTTTCCCCCCTGTCTAGACGTAGGTAGTCGAACTACGTTGACTCTGACTTTCCCATTGCACGAGGGAGTACGTAGGCCCAGAACAGCGTATGTTCTGTCGAGTCCTGTACTTTTCTTTTCTTTTCAGACTGACCAGTAGCGTAGATAGATAAACACACCCTTTTTCCTTATAAACACCAAGCGTGGATCCCGTCGAGTACGACGGACGTGAGGGGTGCTAATACCTTCCCCTTGCGTAACCGACTCCCGAATCCAGGTTTTGGTTGCGATGACCATACCTTTCCCGTTTTTGCGAGGTTTACTTCGAGCGTTTCCTTTCCCTCCGTTGGGATAAATAACGCACGGTGGCGACTCTTCTGTCATGCCGGCGCCGATTTTCGCAGTAGCGACACCTCCGTTTCGTCGTGTTTATCACGCCTCCAGGTCTTCGAGCTTCATCGTTAACAAACTTCATCCACCATCTTCATCAATTCCAATTTCAGCCAACCAAACACCTCTTATCTCAACTCGCGATGCTTCTACCGCAGTTGTTCTTCATCTTACCGGAACCCTCGGCTCACTACGGATCTTCATCCGTCAACCTCAACTGAACTCAAACCTTAACGAAATAGGACCAAACATTGTTGTGATTTTTGTGGTTTAATGTTCGTCTGTTCTTTGTAGGTTGAACATAGGTGATGATGTTGATGTCAAAAGAATATAAGACTGAATTGAGAGGGATAGAGGTTTTGTGTTCATTGAAGGAAAGTTTCGTCAGAAGAGAAGAGATGGAGAGAGACGGAGGTGACGACGGCTGTGAAGGATTAGGGTTTCAGTTTATTGAGAGAGTGAGGGAGAAAGATGACTCGTGGGCATTTATTGGGTTAGTGGGCCGTAAGGTCCAACCTTCAATTACTACTCCATACCCCGTATTCCTCTTTGCGCCTCCCCTGTTTGGTTTGTTTTTGTATGTTGGATTTGGGCTGAAATCCCAAACGTGTGGCTTCATGATACTCCCCATATGCATTTCGCACCCCCCCTGTGGCTGTTTTGCTTGTTTTGGTTGTTGTTTTATTGGGCCAACCCCTACCAGAATTCTGGATTAACCCCTGTCTGCTGGACTGCACCCCCTTTGCTATTTTTATTTTCTTTTTGTTATTTCTTTTGTAAATAATCTTGATATTGTAATATATATTATATTTTCTTTTAATAATTTCTCTTAAAGTATTATATGTATATACTAAATATATAGAATTTTATATTCTATTTTCGTTTTATTTTCTTTTAATAATTTCTTTTAGAACTTTAATTGTTTTTCTATTAGAACATTATTTCGATTTTAAAATTGAATCCTTCTTCTCATTTTGTTATTAGTTTTTTCTCACCATGTTTGTTTTGTAGGTCGATGACGAGACCTCCGTAAACCATTATAAATCAACTTGTTGATGGATGATGTAGGATCCAAGACAACTTTTTCTCTCCTCATCTTTTCTTCTTTTTCTGATTTTATTTTGCTTTTTTGTTGTGTTGTCCGTGTGACATGATTAAATTGGAGAATGATTCTCAATATCATTTCTCTATCTTGTCTTTGACACGGATATCAATACGCTACCTCTTGGGGTTCGACTTCTTTTATAAGTCGAATTATGACGGTTCAGCGTCACATTGGTTCTGATTTGAAATATCATCATCAAGGATAAAGGAGTAGAGCTTGGAAATGCAGCTTGCACGCAAAAGTCAAGGGTCAACGGAACCACTCCGTTCGGTAACATCGTTTTTATTTCACTACTTTCATCTCTTTCTTTTCAACCGTCGAGTGTTGTGAGTTTTCATTTAGATACGTGGGAAATGATAAGTGGGGGGCCTCCCCTCATTTGTCTAGAGTGTTTAGTGTACACCCTTTGGGTGATATATGACGCACTCGCTCCTACGTTTAGGACTTAGCGTGTGCGTCCCGTTTCAGACCTTTTCTCTCGCGTCCTGGCGATTGAGACTTCCCTTTTTCTCTCGCGTTCTGGCGATTGAGTTCCCTTCTCTTGCCCCTGTGCAATTGATCCTGTTTTCTATAGTTAGTCGAACTACGGCTACTCTGATCTCTCATTCCTGTTGAGAGTACGTAGGCATAGGATGCGATATCCTAGCAAGCACACTAACAACTAACTTCTCTGTTCTCCGCTGTCGTGCAATCGAGACTTTCTCGCTGACGACTAATCTTCCCTTTCTCTTGCCCTAGCGCAGTTGAGACCAGACCGTAGTTCTAGATCCTGTAGGTTTCCATACCTTTAAACCATGACATATTACGTCTGTTCTACCGCAAACAGGTAACTCCTAAGTCTCCAATGGTCGAGCAGCATACACCTAACTGCTAGAATGCGTACACTAGTATCGTCAATCCTTTCTCTCACCGATCGAGAACAACCTTGTTTATCCGTAGTTATCCTGAACTACGTTTTGCTCTGATTTCTCATGCTAGATGAGAATACGTAGGCACAAGACGCGACGTCTTGGCGGGCCATCTCCCCCCCCCCCCCCCCCCCCCCCGTAGTTTCCCAAACTACGTTAACTTTGACTTTCCCATTGCACGAGGGAATACGTAGGAGTAGAGCGGCGATGCTCTATTGAGTCAGTTCTTTCTGTTTAGCTTTAGCAGCCGTAGATAGATTGTTTTTCACCCATAGACTAGACAACCCAAGCGTGGATCCCGTCGAGTATGACAGACGTGTGGGGTGCTCATACCTTCCCCTTGCGTAACCGACTCCCGAATCCAGACATGGTTGTGATGACCTTGTCTTTCCCTTTCTCTTTAGGTTTTTGCGATTGTTTCCTTTCCCTTTCTTTGGGATAAATAACGAAAGTAGAGACTGTTCTGTTTTTTCCGACGGTTGTTTTTCGCAGTAGCAACATCCGTTAACAATGGCCAGCATAAAGGAAGCAATGTCACTCAAGATGTCATGACTCTATTCTGTGACATTAAGAGGAACATCAATATGAATTCAATTCAGTTCAAGAGAGTCATGCACATGGATAACAAGTATCAATTTAAAAGGCTTGTGTGAAACTTGATTATTCTGACCAACAAAGGGCTAAGGGTGTTACAAGGGATCGCCAGACTATCCTAAGTAAAAGAAGCAGCTTGGAAAGGTGGCATAGTCTGAAATTATAGCAACTAATAGGGAATTATATTTTGAAAATTAATCATAGTCTGATTGGTCAAAATATTGAATTCCCTCCACTGCTTCTACCCAACCCTTCTAACCCCGTGTGCGTCTGCAAATTTGTCTCCTTCATTACCTCACATTCTCTCAAAAGAAAATCACTTCTAATACAACCTAAGTCTTCCCCAATTTCTCAACATCATACTTCCATCCCTACCATGCTCGACTCTGCTCAGCACAAGAGTATCTCTCCAGATGATGTGATGGAGGTCATTCCTCTAAGTATGAGTTTTGGAAAAAGTAGTGGAGGCCATACTTCAGCTCCTTCACATGCAGAGAAAAATGGTAAGAATTCTGGAACCCACATGAACAATAATAACTCCACACATGAGGATAAGTATGTAGATGGACTGGTCTCCAAACTGTTCCATGAAGGTTGTGAAGTACAAGGGATAACCATTCCCCTGTCTAGGGTAGATCCATCTCCATATCAATATGCAAGCCATGAGGATGATTTTGAATGTCTCTCTATTAAGTCTAACCCTAACCCTGAGAACCTAGAAAATCTGGCTAATTTTGTGGTACAGGAGGAATGTCTGGGTGATGACCAACATGAGAAAACCAAAAGCTCAAAAAATGAGAAGGTCATGGATGAAGCACCCTGCAATAAGGTAAATATTGAAGACGATGATCTCATCAAGAATACTGCTCCTAGTTTAGCCGAAAAACTAGCAAACAGGAAAGGAAAAACCTTTCCTTCCAAGAACCAAGGAGAAAGGACTTCTGCTGGGCCTTCCAAACCTTGGAGCAAGATATCAACTGCCTCCAAGAAAAGAAAATTTGAGGTGAGTAGCTATGAGTCTGAAGGGGGTGTTATAAGAGATGTTCCTAACATCTTCAATGTCAAGAAATCTTTGGGTAAGAGACCTCTCAAACCCATGCCAGCTGCTCCTCTAGACAATGTCTCATTCCATTCCATTCACAGTGTGACAAAATGGAGATATGTATACCAAAGGAGAATAGCCCTTGAGAGAGAATTGGGGAAAGACGCCCTAGAGATCAAGGAAGTAATGGATCTGATACACAAGGCCGGTCTAATCAAGACTGTTACTAGTTTTTAAAACTGCTATGAACGACTGGTAAAAGAGTTTATTGTTAACATCCCTGACACAATTTCAAAGAGAAACAACAAGGAATTCATGAAAGTGTTTGTTAGAGGACAATGTGTCCAGTTCTCACCTTCTGTAATCAACAGATACTTGGGACGAGCAAATGATGGTGCAACAGAATTGGTTGCCTCAGACAATCAGGTGTGCAAAGTGATCACTACAAATCAAGTCACTACCTGGCCATCCAAAGGAAAGTTGTCTTCAGCACAACTAAGTGTAAAGTATGTAATTCTGCATAGAATTGGGGCTACTAATTGGGTGCTTACCAATCATACTTCCACTATTGCTGTTGGACTTGGCAAGATCATTCATGTCATAGGAACCAAAGTTAAATTTGACTTTGGTCTATACATTTTTGATCAGGTTGTTAAACACTCCACAACCAATGCTATTAAGCTACCAATGTCAATGACATTAGTTCCAGTTCCAGTAAAGAGGAGGAAGATTGATGCCAAGATGTGCTACTAGTGTGTGGCTCAGACTACTAGTTGCTGAGTCGGTGTTGTGAGCTGCTGACTTGAGAAGGTGTTTGTAATTTTTGTTAGTCTTATATTTTTTTAACAGCATGAACTTGTGATGCTCTTCATGAGCAGTAATGTGCAAAACCCCAAATAGATGTAATGTTACTCATTATGATCTATGCTAGTTTATTATTTGGATCTTAATTTGTGGCTAAAAAGGGGGAGAGAGTGTTGTTGGATAACATCAGGTAGAAGAACAGGTTGAAGACTTGCTTGTGCTGCTAGAGCAAGTATGTATGTGTGATAACAGCTGATGTTGTTAGTATTGTATGAAGTCCCAGTTTCCAGTTTGTGTAGGAATGTATGTTAGCTATGTGAGCTCCCAGCTGCTGCTTGGGAGTGTATGTGTTTGTCTGCAAGATAGTAGCAGAATGTGAGTGTAGTGCATCTCTTCAGGGGGAGTAGCAAAGGAGTGTTTGACTTCAGGATGTTATCCTGAATGTCATAACATCTAGAACAGGCTGGATAGTTTGATGTGTGACTGCAAGGTGTGCAGGTTAAGTACTCAGCTGTTGAGTTGCATCAGTTGAGGGGGAGTAACCCAGAATGTTACTCAGCATAGTGTGACATCTGTAATGGTAACTAACAGATGGTTAACTGTGAACAGGTTGAGATATACCTTTATTAAGAGCTAACTGTGAGGGCCATGAAGATAACTCTGAGAGTTTGTTTAGCTAGTAACTTTTTTGCATGACTGGACATGTGATAAGTCTTCTGCTGCATGTAAATCTCTGGTATTATAGCAGAGTGTTTTAGCCAAAAATTTGCCAAAGGGGGAGTTTGTAAGTGCTCTTGATTGGCTGCATTTTGTGGCAAAACATTAGAGTACATATGTATGTCATGACTGGTGTTATTACATACATAATATGGATTTTTCAAGGTAAGTTAACTTAGCTAAATGTTAGTTAAGTTGAATGTCATACAGAATGTAATGACTCTGATCGTATGACATCCAGCGAGCAGATTAGTTTTTCTGGTAGCTAGAAATCAAGAAACTTATTAGAAGCTCAAGCTTAAAGACAGGAGACATTTTAGAAGCCCTAAAGCGAAATAAAATGTTCCTGGATTAAGTGGCAAGCATGAAGATTATTGAAAACAAGGTTTTATTATCGTTAAACCTAATTTATGCACTCAGGCCCAAGGACTGACTGCTGCTATAAATAACAGAAGGAGCAATCCTAGAAGAGCAGCTCGTGACAGAAGATTAGAGAATGCATACTAAGAGTCCTTGTGAGTGAAGAAGTTTTGTTCATCACGGGTGTAGTGTGTCTTAGGAATACTTGTTCACCAAGTAACTGTATGTTGCATTGGTTAGGTAGGTTCTAAGATGCTGTGTCACTCAAAGTTGTTAAGCAAGAGTGTGTGTCCCTTGTTCAAAGCTGTGAAGCAAGATTAAGGTGTGTGGTTGAAGTGTATCTTCATATTCTTCTATAATTGTGTGTTGATATCACTGAGGTGATTGAGGGGGAGTGAGTGGGTATACTCAGGTCTAGAGTGTCTCTTGGCAGAAGTGCCATTGGGTAGTGTTGCACCCCAAAATTTGACCAACATTTATTCATTCATGGAGTATTTGAAAGTTGATACCTTCATCAGAAAGTTCAAGAGATCCCCAGAGAAGTGGTTTGAAACCAGGGTTGTGTGCTTCACAGTTTGAAAGTTGTGAGTGCTCCTCAGATGATTCTGAGACTTTGAGAATGAACTTGATGTTTTGAGAAAGCTTATGAGATGTCTTGAAAGCCTTCATGAAGCCCAGAGAAGTCATTATGTAAGAATTCAGAAGATTCAACCATGAATGGTAGAATTAGGGTTTTGACTGGGTCAACCCTAGACCAGCTGAAGATTTGGAGAAGGTTGAGACTTAATCCAAGGGCCATGAGATCATGGAATGATGCATAGAGATGTTATAAAGATGATTCCTAGACCAACTCATCATGATTGAAGAGTTTGAGAAGTTTTGAGTTAGGGTTTCTGAGGATTGTCAGTGGAAAAACCCTAATTTGATCCCTATCTTCCAGGCAGTTTTAGCACTAGATGTGTTTGATATCTCATTTTCCCCACAACATGAATGTTGAAGAGGATCTTCTTAGCTTTAATTTGAGTGGTGGAAGTCCTTGATAGGAGTTACAGAGCTCAAGTTATGGTTTTGACAAATTACAGGTCAGTTGATGTGTGTGAATCTGGGTCCTTGAAAGTCACCCAACTTCCAGACAACTTTTGCCCTAGTAGGTTGATTCCTATGGTTTCTTGGTCAACATGAATGTTGAAGAGGATCTTCTTAGCTTTAATTTGAGTGGTAGAAGTCCTTGATTGGATTTGTGGAACTCAAGTTATGGTTTGAACAAGGCAGGGGTATTTTGGTCATTTGTCAGTTATAGGTCATTTTAGCCAATGCCTAAAACTCCTATTTCCAAGCCTCAAATGGAAAAACTTAAAACATGAAAGTTGCTCAAAATGTGATTTTAAGTCTAGAAAGAAGGTCACAAATTGTTGAAAAAGCTCATAGCACAAGATTCCATGATTGGTCAAAAATGAACTAAAAATGACTTATAACTTTGAAAAGTTGAAATTGAAAAGTGATTTGGGAGATCTACAAATCCAAAATAGGTCATCCAATATATCATTTTGATTGGAAAAAACATTTTGAGAAGATTGGTTTAAGTAGAATTTTCATTTGAGGCTTAAAAGATGAGGTTCCTTTGGAAATTTGTTACTTAAGAAAGAAGGCAATGTTGGAAAACTTAACATAAGGCAATTACAAGGCATGTGAGCTTCCTTACCATTTCATATTATCATGTGGTGAGATTTTAAAAGGTGTGTAAGTTGGTTAGAGGTGATATATCATGAGATAACCAATATGGCATAACATGAGATTTTAAGGAAACTTCCATCACATTCTAGATGATTCTAGAAACTTCCATTGATTGTTATA
The DNA here is from genome assembly GCA_963859935.3 of Lathyrus sativus. Taxonomy (NCBI): domain Eukaryota; kingdom Viridiplantae; phylum Streptophyta; class Magnoliopsida; order Fabales; family Fabaceae; genus Lathyrus; species Lathyrus sativus. The sequence continues at coordinate 264,229,743 of OZ012739.1, read as the reverse complement.
AAAAGAATGCATCAAGGAGTGTTAAGGTTGGTGAAAGTGGAGCCAAGTCAGAGGAGAGAGAGAAGTGCATAGCCATTGGAGAAGTTCCTTCAAGTTGAAGCAACTTGAGTTTTCTTTCACTTCAAGCCACCACCTTCAAGAATTGTGCAAACAGAAGGCTATTCATCCTCAAAGGATCATCCTGAAGGATTTACAAGACCTGGTTCGAGCCATAGCATCACTCACCATAGCTTCTTGACAGGTTGGTGAACTCACTTCTTTCTCTTTATTTATGCTTAGATAGAACATATTATAGGGTGTAGAAAGATTGTGTTAGGGTAGAGGATTAATCCCTGAGAATTAGAGTAAGATTGGTGAAGTTTCACACCAGGGCCATGAATCTTGAATCTTCCATAATTAGTTGTTTAATGAGTTTTAATCAGCATGGATTAGTGTATGATAGCTGGCATGGCTTGTAGAACAAGTTTGTAGCTTTAGACTGAGGTTTGATGAAGGTTGGTATCAGTCGAGCATGGTGGGTGCCATGGTGTTGGTGCTTTCTGTTAGAGCAATCTAGGAAGAATTAAGGAAAAGTGAACGTATGGTTGTAATCTAAGGCATTTGGTAGATGATTTTTCATGTTTAGGTCGAGGGAAGCCGTGGCCTGTGGGGAGAGATAATGGAGCTCGAATGTGTGAGTGCATGAGAGAGGGTTCTGCAAAACCCTAGTTTGATGAAGACGATGAGGGAGCGCCGTTGGATCAAGTCCAATGTTTGACAAATTCACCTAATCTAACGGTCGCGCGCGTGTCTGAGTTTGGAGGGAAGATCTGAATCTAAGTTGAAACGCTGCGTTTCATTTAGAGGGCGCTGGGCCCAGTCTCTATCCCCACCCCCCCTTATTTGTTGGCCCAATCCATATAACTAGCGAGGAGTGCTATTCTGACCCCCCCCTCCCTTTATTCATTTAATTTGTTTTAATTTTCTTTTTTAATATTTCTGTTTTGTTTAATTCATTAGAAAATGATAGAAAATGATTTTTAAATGCTTCTTTTTTTTCATGAGTAGATTAAAATGAGTAGAAAATTATAAAAATAAAATTGAGATTTTATTTTTATGTTTGGTATTTTTATTAGATTTTCCAATTAAATAGCTTTTTAATTGTTTCATTTTGATATTTGATTTTGTAGGAATTGTTTTAGTACTTTCCATTAATCTTTTTATACCCATTCTTTTTGGTGTAATTAGATGATGATTCATACTTCCCCCATAGGATTTTTTCTAGATTTTTTAGAATTGATCTTGGTTAGTTTAATTAGGGTTGACTTAGGATAGTCTAATTAGGGTTTAGAATTGTGCATAGGTGATGATTCCTTTCTTTGATTGAGTTTTATCTTGATTTTTAGGTAGAAACCTTTGTAGATGTTATGAGTAGGTGTTGAGGACCCTTATGAATATTTGTTAAATTTTTCCCCATTAGTTTAGTATTTTATAGGTATTATCTGAAGATTGCCTGATAATGAGATTTGTTCAGTGGGTTATCTGTTCATCTGTGGGGTTTCATTCTGAGGAATTTGCTGAAGGGCTTGTGTGGCCTTGAGGATATTGATGGTGAGCATCATAAGGAGAAGCTTGTAGATCAAGATGCAGAGACCCAGAGCTTGTCTCATCTCCTGTCTGTGAGGTTTGAGAGCCTGAAGTTTGAAGGAAGTTCATGGTACTTTCCTGAGGAAGGCACTATGAATGACTTTCATCCTTCCTTCTCACCTCTTCCTTAAGTATCCAATGATGTTGGAGCCAACTTGTGAGTTTAATTTCTCCTGAGGAGGAATGTAAACTGATCACATGTTGTTGAGCCACATGGGATACAACTCCTAAGTGGAAGCCTCCTAGTACTTTCCTGAGGAAGGTCCTATGGGTCTATTCATTTAGTTCCACTAGTTGATCTAGGATTCCTTAAGTATCCAATGATGTTGGAGCCAACTTGTGAGTTTAATTTCTCCTGAGGAGGAATGTAAACTGATCACATGTTGTTGAGCACATGGGATACAACTCCTAAGTGGAAGCCTCCTAGTACTTTCCTGAGGAAGGTCCTATGGGTCTATTCACTTAGCTCCACTAGTTCATATAGGATTTCTAAATATCCAGTGATGTTGGAGCCTGCTTGTGAGTGTAATCTCTCCTGAGGAGGGATGTAGACTGATCACAGTGGTTGAGCCACATAGGGTATGATTCCTGAGTATACACCTCCTAGTGTTCTCCTGAGGAAGACACTATGAGCTTGCTTGCTTAGCCTCCCTTTCTTTGGTAAGCTTATTCTGAAGCTTGAAGGCTGGGAATGATTTCTCCTGTTTAGGGTTGTGCTTGAGAGCTTTGCTTAGATTTGTTTAGATTTCTGTGATTAGGATTATGGTTAGAGAATAGATGATTCTTTCTCATGTGTTTTGTTTACCTGATGGTACTTCATCTCCTTTATCTGTATGATTGCAGTTTACTGTTTTGCTTGATAGCATGTTGTTGATCTTCAGTATGATTACTGTTATTTCATGACTGGCTTGAGGTTGAGACGAGCTTGTGGAGGCTGAAGCCCCACACACATTTCCTCCTCACTTGCATTGCATGCATTTTACTGTTTAAACTGATGTTTTTGTCTGTATTCTATGTATCATTGACATGATCCCTTAGGACTCTCATTTCTTCTGATGAGGATTTGATGATAGACTTTTAGGTTGAAACCTATGCATGATAACATCTAGGAGTTCCCTGTTCAAACCTCAACCATAGGATGAATCCATGGCATGATAACAGTAGGACTTGATAGTCTCCCTCCTAGTTGAGCCATATTTTCAGTAGTTTCCCGAACTACGTTTGCTCTGATCTTTCATACCAGATGAAAGTACGTAGGCATAGGATGCGATATCCTAGCGAGCACCTTTCCCCCGTAATCCCCCGTAGTTAGCCGAACTACGTTTGACTCTGATTTCTCGTTCCAGACGGGAATACGTAGGCATAAAGCGCGATGCTTTGCCGAGTCATTTTTCTTTCTTTTTCAGCCAGCCTTGATAGGTAGATAGATTATAACCAACCCGTCCAAGTAAACAAACAAGCGAGGATCCCGTCGAGTACGACGGACGTGAGGGGTGCTAATACCTTCCCCTTGCGTAACCGACTCCCGAACCCAGACAATGGTTGCGACGACCTTGTCTTACCCTTTTTCGTCAGGTTTTTCCGATCGTTTCCTTTCCCGCTCTGAGGGATAAATAACGAAAGGTGGCGACTCTTCTGTTTTGCCGGCACCTTATATTCGCGCAAGCGACAGCTGGCGACTCTGCTGGGGACTTACAGCATCTAGGGACTTTTTCCCATCCCTTATGCTGGGGACCGTTTCCCATCCCCTACGCGAGTCAATCCTATCGTTTGTGTGTTTGCTTGTTGGGTTGCGTTTGTTTATCGCATCTTTGCTTCTCGCACTTTACTTCCTGCATTTTATTTCCCGCATTTTATTTCCAGTTTGATATGATTATCTGTGCTGCTGTGGGAGAGGGATGTTACTGTGAGTGAAAAGCCGGACCTGGGCTTTGAGTACACACCTAGATATAGTTGTGGAGAAGTAGTAGACGAACCTGTCTGTTGAACAGGCACAGTTCCCTACGAAAATCTGCGCTCAGACGAGATTCTTGCAGAGGTGCTCCTTCCCGGTCCTGAGGATCTGAGGGGAGTCCAGACGTGAGGATTGTCGACTCTGGGGACCGATCATTTGGAAGTCAGCTAAGAGAGGCTCTTCATGACTTGACGATGCCACTCCTTCTGGGAATCGTATTGTCACTCATGAATGTCTGTGACGCTGACAACCGCATAGGATGCCGTACCTTTGTCCGTGGATTAGGTCCATCATACCTGTGAGTGGGGTTGGGATATTGCAGGAAACTTTGACCTCCAGACTACCTGGTTTTCTTGACAGTGAATCAGTATGTTGAGTTCTCAGTTGCAGATATGTTCTTGATAGAGCAAGGGTTTGATCAGAGGATCTTATCATCAGGTGTTGGGTCTGTTCTTGAAAGAGCAGGCTTTGATCAGTGTATTGTTATCAGAGGTTTGTTCTGGATGGAGCAGATTTTTTGAATGGGGTCTGAGGATTTCGTCAGCAGTTGTTATTTTGCTCTTGACACGGGCAGATTTTGAGTGGGGTCTGAAAGATCTCATCAGCAGCTGTGTATTTGTTCTTGAGAGGGCAGATTTGTGATTTGGGGTCTGAAGACTTCTCCAACAGATATCCCTTGATCTTGCATCCAGGGTTTTCATTATCAGGCCTTCGTTCTTGTCAGAGCAGAATCTTGATCTCGATCCTACCAGATGGTTATTCACAACAGATCAGATCAGTGGGCTTACACCGGGGTTTCCTTCTCAGCAGTGACTGTTGACATCGAATCTCCACAGCAGCCTTGGATATATTGTTGCATGCCTGCATTTTGCATTAGCTTGCATAATCATTCCATTAGCGTGTGTCTGTGAGGTTGCTGTCTCCATGATTGGGCCTAGATTCTTCCCCTTATTATTATCAGCAGATGCCAGGACCGGGGAAATCTCTCAAGCACACAGACACACGCATGCATTTGCATGAAGCATTCTTGCATGACATACATTCTGTTGCTTTTCCTAACCTTTAATCTTGACAGGTTTTTCAGGTACTCAGGTTTCCGAGCTGCTTTCAGGATTGATCAAAGATTCATCCACCGCTACTCGACTCGCGCCAATCAAACGAGAATCATGGACCAGGTACAATCAGATGTTCAGGAGCTTCGTGAAAGGATGGATCGTTTTATGGAGCTGATGCAAGTAGTGGCGAACGGGCAAGAGCAACTTCGTACTTTGGTTCAACCTCTCATCTCCAGGGTTGACAGCAATGGAATTCTTCACGGCGGGGGCCCATACCCACTCCTCCTCCTCAAGGTGATACTCCTCAGAACGTTGTTCCTGCTGCCGGGGGGCAACGGTAGTGCTAACGGCAATCTTATGAATAATCTCGGACTTAACGCGGCGGGCGCCGTCAATGGTGGTTTGGGAGCCAATGTTAATGTTGGTGCAGGAAATATGGTGGTGCCTCAACCGTGGCTGGAGGACCATCAGGACGACATTTTCTCTCAGAGGGGTGTAGAGGCTGAGTTAACTGCTGAAGCTAGACTCAGGTTCAAGGCACTGGAAGATAAAATGAGAGATATAGAAAATCAGAATACATTGGGCGTTGACATGTCCAAACTTGGGCTGATTGCTGACTTTAAAGTGCCTCACAAGTTTAAGGTGCCTATCTTTGAGAAGTATAGAGGCACTACTTGTCCCCGTGTTCATCTCCGATCGTAGTTTACAGAAAGATGTCCGCTTACTCTGATGATGAGAAGTTGCTGATGCACTTCTTTCAGGATAGTCTTTCTGGCCCATCGCTTGAATGGTATATGGGTTTGGAACCCGCTGCTGTGCGAACGTGGAAAGATCTCGCTGAAGCATTTGTTCTCCACTATCAGGTATAAATAGCGACTTGGCTCCCAACCGAGTTCAGCTTCAGAATCTCTCGCAGCGTAGCAATGAAAGCTTCAAGGAGTACGCCCAGCGGTGGCGTGAATTGGCTGCTCGGGTTCAACCGCCGATGGTTGAACGTGAGTTGGTACAGATGTTCGTGGCTACTCTTCCCGAGTCTATTATGAGAAGTTGGTTAGTGGCATGTCCGGGACATTCTCGGCCCTCATCACTTTGGGCGAGCAGTTGAAAATGGTATAAAGATCGGCAAGATTCAAGGCGAATCATCCTCATCTGGAGGAGCCAGCAAGAAACCTTATACTGGCAAACGCCGAGAGGGCGATGCCAGTGCTGTCTCTAATGCTAGGAGAAAGGGCAAGGCCCTCAGTCTCAGATCGCTAGCATAAACATCCCAGCTGCTCCCCCTCAGCCGCAAGCAGCAGCCTCAGCAACAGAATAATCCGGGGATATAAGAAATATCAGCATCGGGGTCCCCTGGCAACCGTCATTTGGAAACTCCTCCTATGTCGTATGCACAGCTTCTGCAGACGTTGCTTCAGCTCCAACTAGTTCAGAAAAGGACGCTAGCTCCCTTGACAGGGGGCACCACCACCCGGGTACGATGCTAATGCTACATGTGAATTTCATTCTGGGGCACCTGGCCATACTGTTGAGAACTGCAAAGCTTTTAAGCATAAGGTCCAGGACATGATTGACGCCAAGATAATAAATTTTTCTGACAACGGTGCCCAACGTCACCAAGAATCCGATGCCTCATCATAGGGGGGGCGGAGTAAAATGCTGTCATCACTGAAGAGAATTCAGACTTGCTGACTGATGTCAGAGATTTGAAAACGCCATTGAGCTTTGTTAAAGCTAAACTGCTGAAGAAAGGCTTCTTTCCCGGAATGTGGGGAGTTTTTGTATGGAATGTGCTGCACTTCCTGACGGGGTGTGAGCAGTTGAGTGAAGGTATCCAGAGTCTGATGACCGAGGGTATTTTGCAGTTTAGTCGAAGCGTTGAGAATGCGTCAGGGGAAGTCGTGCTGAAGCAGGCGGACGAAGTCGCTACTATCACCATTCCTCGCCCACCCTATCACCATTTATGCACCTCGTCCACCTACTATTACCATCACCAGGGCTGGACCAATCCCATTTGAGAGTACCAATGCGTTCCATGGCATTATGGCGCTGAAGTGTATTGTAATGGCCAGAAGGTAGAGATTGAGCCGTCCAGATCGACTGCGCAGAATCTTGCTGAGGCCAGTGGGTATCACCAGAAGTGGCAGAGTGTTCGCGCCGGCAGAGGGTGCGGCAGAGAAGGTAGTCAGGGCTGATGCTGCTGATAAGGGGCAAAGGTAAAGCCCGTTGAAGAGGTTCCTGCGGGGGCAGAAAAAGACTTGTTGGTTAAAGACGCAGAAGAGTTCATGCGACTGATCAGGAAAAGTGACTACAAGATTGTAGATCATCTTC
>OZ012739.1:264195639-264222280 GCA_963859935.3 Lathyrus sativus | reverse complement strand
TGATTACTTGGGTCCGAGGAGCCTTTCTTAAGCTTACAAGTAATCCTCATCCGTTTAAAATACTTTAACTATCTTCCATCATCCAAAACGCTCTCCAAACACAACCTTTTTTCGAGATGGAAAAGAGAGAAAGTCAAGTATTTGACCCACTCTCCCTTTTACTTGGGTTCGAGGAGCCTTTCTTAAGCTTTAAGTAATCGTCACCTTCAAATAAAGCAATCTAATACAACAAACGTTATTTTCTCGCCCCGTGCAATTGAACCTTCCTGAGAAACAAATTCCTTGCCCTCGTGTGATCTATAACTCAAACATCTTTCCCAAAGAACATTGTTTAGTCCCTTCTTCCGCGCATGTGAACTAGTGCTTCAGCCTCCCCTAGCAAGCATCCAAGCCAATGTTTAGTAGTTAGAATGTGACCTAAACACTCGTTCACTTAAAACACAAACAGCTAACCATAGTTTTCCGAACACTCGCTCTGATTTCTCATTTGTCAATGAGAATACGTAGGCATAGGATTGCGAGATCCTAGCGAGCTACCCTCCTTCCATCTTTCATTTACCTCAAACATTCTACCGTAGTCCCACAAACTACGATGCTCTGACTTTCCCAATTGCACGAGGGATTACGTAGGCACAAGGGATCTAATCCTTGATGAGCATCCTAATATAAAAAACTACCCCTTTCCCCCTTAAAGGCGAATCTTTAGAAGATAACGAACAAACGCAGAAGGTTCTAATACCTTCCCTTTGCTTAATCGACTCCCGAACCTAGAATTTGGTTGCGATGACCATGTTCTTATCTCTTTAAAGGTTTTATCGAGATTTTCCTATTCCTTCCTTGGAATGAATAAAGTTTGGTGGCGACTCTGTTCGAACATTTTTTCTGTGTCCATCGCAAGGATTGTATTTTTCGAGGTACGACACATACTGGGACATAGATAAATCAGAATCGATGGTATCTGATAAAAAAAGACGTGCGTGATGATGTTTTATGCTCATTATGATATACAAACAAAAACAAATACATTGTCATTTTTCTGTTTAATCAAAATGTAAAAAAAAAAAAGGAAAAACAGGGATCAAATTATTTGAATGCAAAAGGGACGTCTTTTTATTCATGATAATGTTTTAAAATACCAAAAAGGGCCCTACAAAATGAGTCACTACATTTTGGGCAGAACGAAGAACTAGACATAATAAAAAACAAGTGGAAATTACTCTTTAGAAGTGACTTGGATGATTTCCTCCACTGTCCACTTACATAGCTTTTGTCCAGGGACACAAGGACCGATCTACGCATCCATATAACAGTCACTATCACCTTCATCATCCCGAATAACATGTGTGATGTCGAAAATAACTCCACCGCTGGTGAATCGAACATGTCCTTTATATATTGGAGGGTCTTGAGAAGGAATATATGGCTTATACCCTAGACCAAACTTGTCTTGTTTAATAGAAACATTAAGCACCTGACCCCACCTCTGGGAAGAACTAGATTCAATGATACTTCCAGACTTTGAGACCTCCAGACTTTTAACTTCAACATGATACTTCTTCTAAATTTACACTGTTTCAAAAGCCTGGCAGAGCGTCTCGTGGATTTCACCATCCATTTCCACATATTTAAACGACGAAAGCTGACTCACCATAATATCCTCCTTACCACATATCGTAACAACTTTACTCTCCATCATATACTTTAGTTTTTGATGCAACGTTGAAGTGACTGCTCCCATAACATGTATCCATGGCCTACCGAGAAAACAATTGTACGTTGGATGGATGTCCATAATGTAGAATGTTACGTCAAAAATCTCAGGGCCAACCTGTATAGGCATTGTAATTTCTCCAAACACCTACCAAATCACTAGGCGTGCACATCAAACACTCTTACCACCAAATCACTAGGTGTGCACATCAACCCTTGGGTGTCTAGCTTCATCAATGCTTTATTGGTTAGAACATTGAGGGATGATCCTATATCAACCAGGACGTGTGATAATAGGGACCTTTTGCACTCTATTGAAATGCGTATGGCATGGTTATGATTTCTTCGGGCGGGAGTTAAATTTAGCTCTGTAAAACCTAAACCGTTCCCAGCATTGACATGAGCTACCACCCCCTCCAACTGGTTTATTGAAATCTCTTGTGGTACAAAAGCTGAATTCAAAATCTTCAACAGTGCATTTCGATGTGCCTCAAAAGACAACAACAACGACAGGATAGAAATATTCGACGGAGTCTGATGTAAGTGATCCACAATTTTGTAGTCACTTTTGCGAATGAGTCTCATAAACTCATCGGCTTCCTTTGAAAAAGTATCATTACCAGCCTGCTATTGGACATCTTCCTCACCCAATGCTTTACCCTTCCCTTTATCATTTTTTCCAGCACTGGATTCAGGTAGGGAGAATACCCTCTCACTTCTAGTATTTCCTCCCGCTCCGACTATATTTTCAATAAATAAACCACCACATGATAACCCTGTCAATTCCTGTTTATGTCCATTACAAAAAACTTATGCCCCATAAATTCATGGGATAGCCTTAGTGCTCTCGTATGGTACAAGTCCAGGTGTGGTAATGATAATCGGCGCTGGCCTTGGAGGTGCTAAAATATTAATTGTCCGGTAGGGAATTGAAATCGTGGCGACTTAATTTCCATCATTACTGATTCTATCATGCGCATCTTCTTCCATAACATTATCAAACTGTAGGAAACCTTCATTAATCAACTTTTGAATACCATTCTTCAAGAGAATACAACCCTCTGGCTGAAAAGCACACTTTGAACATTTAATTGAACATCCTGGAAAAATACCTCCCTTTAACAGCTTATCGTTCACAAATCTTAAAGGGGTCTTCATCTCTTCAACATCCATGATCAAATTTAACCTCTCCCCTTCTATCACAACATTAGTCCCAACAACACCATGATTCAGCATTGGTTTCGGATTATATTTGGGTCTTCATTAGTGAAGTTGATCACCTTTGAATCAAGCAGATCTTGGACTTTATGCTTGAACGCTTTATAGTTGTCAATATGATGACCTGGAGCTCCTGAGTGGAACTTACACCTTGCCTTTGCATCGTAACCCGGAGGAGGCGCACCAGTGAGAGGCGCAAAAATCCTCTTCTGAATAAGTTGTAACTACAATAAATATTGTAATAATTGAGAATAAGGCATTGGTAGTGTCTCGAACTGTCTGTTAGACATTTTTCTTCTGCCTTGTTAACTGCGAGGCACGTTAACTTGTTATTATGGTGCAACTTGGATGGCTATACTGGAAACTTGTTGGTCATGATGAGGTTGCACACGACCTTTACCTCTATAAGAAGTTATTGAACTGGCATCTCCCTCTTGTTTCTTAGGATTTCCATTATACGGCTTTTTCATTTCTCCGGATGAGGATCCTACTCCACTGTGTATCTTTCCAATCTTTATACCATTTTATACTCTCTCCCCTACCATAACCAGATTTGAGAAACTTCCTAACATACACCAAACTAATTTTTCATTGTATATCCCACGCAATATATCCATGAACATATCAACTAACTCTCGCTCCGTCATTGTTTCTTTGCGAGACATTCTGTAGCTGCACCTTGTTTGGTGCCAAGTCAATGTTACATTGATAGTGGCAAACAAAAGCTTCCCCCAACTCTCTCCAGCTTCTTACATGGGTTCTCTTTAACCCTATGTACCATTCCAGAGATGGTCCTGATAAACTATCTTGGAAAAAGTGCATCAATAACTTTTCATCGTTGGAGTATGCATACATCTTTCTGAAATACACCCGAACATGTTCTCTAGGACAAGTCGTCCCTTTGTACTTGTCGAAATTGGGTACCTTGAACTTCGGGGGAATTCTGACCCCTGGCACAAGTCCAAAATCTAGCATGTCAAGTCCCAAAGAATTTTAGTTCTCGTAGGCTTACATTTTCTCCTAAATTAACTTGAATCTTTTATCAGCTTCTGAGGGGAGACCATCATCCATATATCTCATTGAAAAGACGATGTCTTGGTTATCTTCTTCCAACTGGGGACCAGCAGCCCCATGCACATGACACACACTACCTCCAGTACCTCCTATATAAACACCGCCATGAGGACCTCTTCCCGGAGGGTTAACAATTGTGGGAATACCATTACCTTGAGAAACGCTACAATCGACATGAGGAGGAATAACAGCTTCCCCTTCGTGTAACATACCATTTCCATCAACCTGTGCTATCAATTGTTCCTGCCAGTTGGCCTTGTTCTGCATCATTTCCATGAACTGCATCATACAGTCTCTGACTTCCTGGAGCTCATTCTGAACCTGGTCCATAACTCTTTTCTAATTTCCTCATGTAGAATATATGTGAAGTCTCCGGGAACACCATTTATTCAAATGAAAATGATAATGAAAAATGCAAACATGTATATGTGTTTCAGGGAGATCTTCTAGTTGATTCTAGTTCCACAAATAATAATAGAACAATAGAGATAAATGGAAGGATCAAAAGCCTCGCTCATAAATAAAATGAGAACCAAAAGTCATTGTACATAAACCACCAATAAGAAATACAACTGAATACAAGTTTGTGAACCCATCCAACAAGTCTGGTGATGGTCAAAATGCAAGAAAGTAAAAGACTACTGAGATACTACAGACAACTTTCTTCAACCACTATAGTCTTTATACCACATATGGGCTTCTTCGAGCAGCTTTTTGTGTCTGGATGCTCTGGTCTCGCAATTAGTTCCTAGATGAGGAAATGTCTTCTGCAAATAACATCCTTCAAACCATGAATATACTCCTCCCAAGCATCCTCACCAAAGACTTCTTCAAGCTTTGGTTTCTTCAGTTCAGCTCTCACCTTGAGTTCTCCAAACGCTGATAAATTTTCTCATAGTCTCTGCTCACTTGTGCACCTACGAGATGACTCTACTGAAAGTTCTCTCTCTTTAACTCTGAGATGCGTCTTCAATTTGCCAATCTGCTTGTGAAGCTCATCCTCTCTCCCTTTGTTGGCAGTTACTGTAGTGTTCCACTGATCATTGAACTTACATATCTCAAGATAAGCTCTATCTAAATCCTTCTTTTATGCTTCAGGACACCATCATTACTCTTTAAATCTTGACCAACTTGTTCTCATGCCCATATCTCTTTAACTATCTCCTTCTCCCTTTTAGCCAAGGTTTATGTCTTCACTTTAGCTAAATAGACAACTTCATTCTTGTCATGCTTCAACTGGCTAATTTCTCATTTCAGTGCATCGCTTTCTTTACACAACTCTTCCTCTTCTGCCCAAAACTTATTGTATTTCAGGATATGAACTGTTGTAGGCTCTTCAATTATCAAAGGGTATAAGGGTTCTTCAACAGGAAAAGGCAACACAGTCTTCTCAACCCTCTTCTGGATCCACTCTATGTAAGAGTCATATGCTCTGCAGTCACCCTTACCCAAAGAAAGCTTCCATCTTTTATGAACCTTTCCCCATGCTTCCACTACTCTGGCCAGAATATCATAATCAGCTACTCTGGTGAAGTGCAGAGATTCCTGCACTTACTCATCCTTCGGGGGTCTTCTTTAGCGTATTTATGGGCTTTACCCACCAAGAAAGATAGGGTACAACTAGAAAATTCATTTCTGCAGACCACGTCATCAATCAAATAAGACTTACTCAAATAAAGATAATTAGTAAACTTCTCAAGATCAGGCTTCTCCTCTAAATGAAAGAAAGACACTTCATCTAAGATTGGAACTCCCAGAATAAATGCAAACTCCTCCAAAGTAGGAACCAACACATAGTCTAAAAAAGTGAAGCTGCATAGTGGAGGGTCATAGAATTATAGTAAAGCATGGATGGCTCATTACTCGTAGTTTGTGACTCTACGGAAAAGACTTAGAATGCACCCATAATCCTTTCTAAAATCTTCAAGAACGTCAAGATCAACCATAGAAATCAGACCAAATAAAAGTTCCAACTCCGACAATGGAAATTTGTATACGATGATTTTCTTCGTCTCAGCCTCCATCTCAATAGCAGATCAGATTACTAGAATCAAAGGAAAGACGAGAACCTGAGAACACATACACATGCAATGTTAATATACATGATGACTATGCAACTCAGGCAGGTAGATCAAGGTATCAAAATGTTGTTGTGTTGTTGTCTGAATAAAACCAGAGCTCTCGTATAATAAGAAAAACTCAAAACTCTGATAGAAAACCATAGTACCCAAGGTCAAAGGTCCGCTCTAACAAGAAATCCAGAAAACCGGATTGGTTGGAGGTCAAAGTTTCCTGCAAAACCCATCCCTCTCACAGGTAGGCTCTAGTCTTGAAAGGTAGGACATCCTATGCAGGTCTTCAATATCATGGACTCTCAGGTCAAGAAACAATGATACATTCACCATTTCTGGCTTGGCATCATGGTCAATCAAGGAGGTCTCAATTGACTTCCCAATTAACGGTCTCTAGAGTCGTTTGCTTTCAAATCCAACATCCCCTCGTCTGGATGCAAATTTCATGTGAACTCTTGTGTGTCAAGATGCCACATAAGTCCATACGACTCTTCATATTAATCCTATGCGTATACTCAAGCCTGGGTATTGGGCTTATCTCTCATGGAACAATCCACCCATCAGTACAACCACATAATATGATAATAATGATAAAGTGCAGAAAATATACAACAGCGAATATACATTATGCATATTGACAAAAACACCCAAGGATATAAAGGAGAAAACCGCTAGGATTGACTCGTATAGGGAATGAGAGTCCCCAGTAGAGTCGTCAGCTATCGCAACTGCAAAAAATGACGACGAAAACAAACAGAAGAGTCGCCACCGAAAGTTATTTATCCAAAAGAGAGGGAAAAGACATGATTGAAGAAAACCTAAAAGAAAGAAGAATATAAGATTATCGCAACCAAATTTTGCGTTCGGGAGTCGATTACCCAAGGAGGAGGTATTATCACCCCTCACATCTATTGTACTCAATGGGATCCACACTTATTTTCTAATCAAAGTGTCTGTTTACCTAAAAGCTACTGCTAAACGGAGTAGGGAAAAGAAAAAAAGGAGACTAGATAGGATATCGTCGCCCTATGCCTACGTATTCGCTCGTGCATTAGAAAAGCCAGAGTCAACGTAGTTCAGAAAACTATAGGTGATATAGGGAAGGTTTCTCGCCAAGACATCACCATCTTGTGCCTACGTATCCTTGTCTGGTATGAGAAATCAGAGCAAACGTAGTTCGGGTAACTAAACCACAGGTTGGTTAAGTGTTTTTTATAAGCGACGTTAATTTCCCATTCCAGCAGTTAGGGTCGATGCCTGTTATCGGTAGAACGGAAAAACAACATACTATTTTCTAAAAAATATTTTGATATAAATCCCGAAGGATAAAATGGTTTGAATTTGTTTTATAAGTTTTAAAGAAGTGAATTGAATTTTTTTGAGATTCACGTTGCACTAAAGACTATGATATAGGAACGAATGCGTCGCATATCGCCCAAGGGGCATACACTAAAAACTCTAGACAAGTGAGGAGAAACCCCTCACTCCTCATTTCTCATATGCTTAAGGCTCGCGGCACACAATGTTCATCATTCTTTATTATGTGTCTTAGATTTGTTTGAGATGAGGAGAGAAGACACAAAAGAAAACACTAAAGGGAAACTGAAAGTCCTAATGTTATCATACAAAATGGTTCTAAGGTTAGGATGAAAGGGAAGTCTACCTAATGTTATCATATAGGTGATGGACCTAAAGTTGAGGATGAAAGGGAAGTCTACATAATGTTATCATACAAAGGATTGAAAGCCTAATGTCTATCATACTCCCACCTTAATCATAAATTAAGTGCGACTAGGAATCCTAAGGGATCATGTGAGCAAGCACAACTAGACACTATCTTATTCGATCACAAGTGAAAACAAAGATGAAACTTAAATAAGTTCCAAAAAGAGAGAGGAGATGAAAGAAGAATGAAAGATAAATGCATCACCAAGTATACAAGAATGAAAGTTCAAACTCAAAGGACAGGGCATCAAACATGCAAGTATGGATCTCAATCAAACAAGGTAAACATCAATAACATGTCAAAGTAAACCAAAGTGTATATATGCCAAACCACACTGAAAGATTGGAAGTTAAAACAAAATGATAAGACAGAGTGTCCAAACACACACAAGTGACTCAAAGTCCAACAAGAGGTATTGTCAATCATCAAGCAAGGTGGAATGAAGTCAAAGAAGCAAGAAACATGGTAGGAAAGTAGCACAACATATCATACTCAAATCATGTTAATGATCAAAGAGAGAGCACAAAGAATCAAGTTAAACATCTCATTCATAAACAAATCAACAAGCCAAACTAAAATGAGCATGCAAAAGATAACCCTAAAGAAAAAGGTATGGGATTATGACATGAAATCAATATGAAGCCACAAAATCAACATGATCAACAAGTTAACATCTATACATGAACACACAAAAGATATCACACAAGTTGAATTCAAAACAAGACTCAAGAAAGAATTATACATCCAAATCATCATCCTCAAAAGGAAAGGAACATCAAGCAAGCATATAATCCCAAATGACTTGAGGAATATCAGAATACCACTCAAAAATGAACTAGAAAAGAATTTTACGTAATTTTGCAATTCAAAACTATTTAAAAATTAATTAAAAAGTCAAATAAAATCTATAAAAGGATAGAAATTAGTTAAAACACAAATGAGAGACCAAGAAAATCACCATAGGTCAAAGACCATCATAGGGTCATATAATATTTTTTTCAAAATTTTAAACTAATTAAAATAAAGAAAATAATCCAAAAATTCATCAAAAATAGCAAAACTAGAAATAAAAACAAAGAAAAATCACCATAGGTCAAATGACTATCATAGGATCATATGATATTTTTCTCACAATTTTAAAATATCAAAAAATAATTTTAAACTAATCAAAATCAACTCAAAGAAATTAAAATTCAAGAAAAGTAGTAAAGTAAAAAATAAAAATGCACAAAAATAAGAATCAAAAAGAAAAAATAAAAGGAAATTTTAGAAAATATTTTGGTATTTATCTAGTGAAAAATGAATTTTCTATGGATTTCTGAAAATAAAATGAATTTAAAAACAATTTTGAAAAAGAAAATAAAAAAGTAAAAGCATGGTGCATTGGATCTATCTCCATTAAATGATGTGGCTAATTTGATGGCCTAGAAGCGCGCATCTATGATGGATCTGAGTCAAACTCATCACATCCAACCCTTTAAAGTCAAAAGCACAGGATTAAAACAAGTGGCGTGTTGGACGGTCACATGATGCCACCTCATCATCTTCAATCTCCAGCCATCTGAAATCAGCAGATATTTGCAAAAATTTGTGGTTTTATTAAACCATAACCAATGGTGCTTATAGTGGTTTCATTTGATGTATGTTTTCAAAACGGTCTCAACCATATCATCACACCAAATTTCTTTTATACACAACTCACTCGATTTGGAAAAAACCAGGTGAAAATCAAAACATGGATTTGAAAATTAACATGCTAAACTCACCTACAACTAAGATCTAACAGCATTAGTGCATCAAGGACTACATCTTAGCAACAAATTTGAATCAAAATGGTTGAGAATTGTACTTGTTGAAGCTCATCTTTGAAGCTCTGAAAATGGAGTTACCAAGCTTGATTCAGGTCACGATTCTTCAAGTTCTTGAGCTGGTTAGCTTAACTGAATGTAGATGAAGCTAACTAAGTGGAGATTTTGAGTGATAAAGGCATGAAAATTAAAAAATGAAATTCAAGCTTAAGAGTTCAATTGGGATCTCAGCAGGGTTATTATGGCTATTAAAGCTTTTGTAAATGGATGAATCAAGTCCTTATTTATAGGATAGAAGTTTGGAATGCTGAGGGAGGGTGAATGATCTAATTTGAGGTGAATTCGTGCACACCTGTGTCATGAGCAAAATGTGACTTGCAGAATGCCAAAACTCAACTAAAACTTGCATTTCAATGCTCTAATTAGCTCAAGAAAGTTTGTTAATCATGTTCAGATTGATTTCTTATCTTAATTTAGTGATTAGAGGTCACATTAAACAAATTCAATTCTGACTTCAAAGGAAAACTAAGTTTTAAAACTCAAACTTTGCAACCATTGTTCTCACAATGTAGGATGCTTTATGAAATGACTCTTCTTGCATTGGATAGAGGAAGATGCAATATTTGTAATATGAAAAGAAAGTATTGATTTGGAAATCTGAGCTAAGAGATATGGATCTTCAAAGTAGCTTGCATCAAAAGGTTCAAATTCACAAAACACGTAGAAAAATTTCAAGTCTTTTTAAGGACCAAAGATGACCTATAATTTTTTGATAAAATGCAAGGTCTTTCATAGGTTTTTGACACTTTCATGTTGAATCAAAGTTATAGAGGACATCTTCGATTTCATTGTAGACAAATAATGGGCTTCAAATGATGAAAATTAACAAAGTTATGACCTTTGGAAATTGGCTAGAAAATCTAATCAAAACTCAAAATGACCTATAATGTCTTCACGCTTTTGATGACTTTCCAAGCACCATTGGACCTTTCCCTTCAAAGATAGTTTATTGGGGATGATGGTAAGAGTTCATTATAAAAAGAACCACCTCAAAATGTTGAAAATTGGAGGAGTTATGCTCATTTGGCCATAGTATCCACAATTTGCTAAATTAGGTCAAACACCTTGAACCAACATTGAATCTCCTGAACAACTCTTGAAACTTAAGGCATGGTGAGTCACATATGACCTTGAAATGGGTACTCGTTGTTGTGGTGAGAATCGTGATTCTAAGCTATTGATTAACTTGAATCTTAATTCTTTAAATTCACAACCGGACTTTAATTTGTCCAAAGGAAAGGTTAAAGAAAGAAACACCTTTTGCGCGATGTAACAACAACGCTAAAAGATCGGGGATCGGGGGTTGGATATGCTTAGAGTAGGTATTTCACATCCTAGACATTTGTAGTACTCTACAGGAACCTTTTGTATGTTTGTATGTTATACTTGCTAAATGTTTGCTATGGTTTGAGATAGGGTATGAGGTAGAGGTAAAAACCTAAGGATAGTTCTAAGTTTGCTTGCAAAGATATCGCATCCTCTGCCTACGTATCCTAACTAGGATAGAATCAGAGCAACCCTAGTTCACCTCACTAGGAATAGATGAAGACTTGATTATGATCAAGGTTCAAAGGGGAACACTAAAAAGAATTTACTTTTACAAAAGCCAAGAGGGGATTAAGTAATCATGATAATGATTCTTACATAAAGTTAACAAACTCTATCTTAAAGTTCTAGTTGAAAGATACTCCTAACAAGAGGTAGGTCTTTTAGAATTAAAGCAAAGTCTAAATGGGTATAGGTTCTAACTTAACTAAGTTATGGTTCAAAGATGACTTAACAAAGTCAAAGGGAGGGTAATGAGCTATCTATGACAGTGAAGTCAATAGAGAGACTTTCCTTTGGAATGGGAAAAGAGGAGGAAACTGGATGAGAACTAACAAGTTCTATCACTTGGAGAATAATTTAACAAAGTTAAGAAAGCATACATAATCATTCATTCAAACATGATGAACATATAAAAGAGTATGGTAACAACCAAAGAAGAGATGCAAGTATGTGACAACATGAAGAAAAGATTATAATCAAGAAAAATGGTTACAACAAAATAAAACACAAAGATATTACAATATCTAGAAGGGGAACATGGTAGAGGTTCTTACAAGACCAATCATATGAGGTAAGATCAACTTGAAGCATCTTAACAAAGATGAAGGAAAACATGGTAACAACTATCAAGACAACAACATGCAATTCAAACAAGTTTAAGTGAAAGCAAGTAACAACTTGGAGCAAGCATATATAAGTATCAAGGAATGTCAAATGTAATAACATAAGACTAACAATCATACATTGATTACAATCAAGAACAAGTAAGCATACAAGAAGTGTTACAACAATTCAAGTAAGAAGTTCAAAGTTTCATGGGGGAGCACACAAGTTCATGGTTACAACCAAAATGAGGCAAATCTTAACATATTAAATTTCTAACAACAATTTAAATGAATAGGGAAGTCACAGAGGATTTACTCAAGAGGTTACAACATGAGGAGATAACATGATTCACACAAAAAATTCAACAATATCAATCAATTAGATGCATCAAAAGCAAGGATCTGAATATGACAAGACCTTGAGTTTAAACAAAATTCAAACACTTAAAAAAGTTAACGAACATGTATAAATCAAGTACAAAACAATCTCACAAGATTAATTCAAGAATAAGTTGAGAGAAATTCAACAAGAAGTAAGGTAAAACCCCTAAAAGACAATAAGACATTCAAGTGGATTGAAGTATTTCTAGGATGAACATCCTTGAATTATTTTCTAACTATGTGAAATTAGACATAATAAGGAGTAATTTGTAAAAAGAATGGATAAAAAATGTTGTAAAATGGAGAAGTTATGAGGTTTTCAAAATTGTGAAGAAAACATAAAAACACAAGTGATTAAAAAGAAGCAATGTACATGGTAGGTATTAAACCCACAAACCTTAAGTCACAAGTATAAAACTTTGCCAATATTGCTAGTGTGCGCGTGTGAAAATTCATGGAGAGAGAGGAATGTATGTCAAAACATGAAATAAAATACAAATTGTCAAAAGAGTTGATCTCCACACGGGTCGAACTCAGGACAAGGGGCAACACAAGATACGTGAGCGCATAGGTCACAACCACTGGGGTGGTGATACATCCAGTGTATCAAACTACCCTAGTGCAATATATACCTCAAAACGTGAATTCTGGGCAAAATCAAACAAAGCAAAACAAGTGAAAAATCGCCAAAACATGAACATCCAAATCTGGGCAAACTAACATCAAATTTCACAAACCAAAAGTCCAAATCATGTGTTTTTGGACAAGGAACAAGATGGTGCACTTGGTTCTCTCAGATTATGCTCACAAATTAAAATCTGACAACAACTACATAATGATGGTTTTAAGAGGATTTTCAAAGTGTGAGTGCAATGCAAGAAATCTTGGATCAAATAGATGGTGTGCAAACATTCAAAACATGTTATAGACAAAGTTCCAACACAATACCACATTAAAATTATGCTAGGAGTAAAAATTGTGTGTGAGTTGCAAAGTGTATCTGGACTAAAAATGCAAAATTGGTTATGACCGAACCAACACTATCAAAGCTTCAAACATATACTCATTCAAACATATTATTAGTTAAACATGAATCAAACATATAGGGACTTGGTCCAAATGACATCCAAAGAACGTGAGGATCATGAGGCTGCAAAGTCATGCTCTAAAGCTTGCAGCAGAATCAAGCACTACAAGACTTATCAATACTTGCAGCTAATGCAAAAAAATTACTTGTGATGACACTCAAACAATCAGTCAAACAGAACTCCATTCATGATCAAACATAAGACAAAGGCACATGTAAAACATATTCAAAGCAGTTGACACATACAAGGCATATTCAAAACAATAGGCACAACAAGACATGAACTGATCTGGACCAAAACTCAAACAACAAGTATCATGCATAAGAGAAGTGTTAAGCATAAACTAATCAAAGTTCTCAAATGCTAATGATCTATCACCAAAATCTAAACATCATGCCTAGACTACACAGAACCAGCAGTAATGTTCAAAAATAGAATAGTTCATCATTTAGATCCAAACACCATACAGATCCAATAACAGTTGCAAACCAATTTCCTCAATGTTCAAACATGACATAATGTAACATTTTAAGAAATTTTCAAAAGTACAAATACACAACAGCACCACATTGTATAGTGATTAAAATAGTGCTACATATGTTGATGAGCAAAACAAACAAAGTAAAAACAGATTCATACATGAGATGCCTTCAATTTAAGAACACATTTCTACCAAAGCAAACTAGGCATGTTCATGACATTCCATGAATGAGGTAGTGATTACTAACCTCTTGTAGACCTCCAAGCAAGCTATATAGTAGGCCTTGAAGAGTAGTTCCGGTTGATATCCAACAATGCCTTGATGAACCAACAACTTTCTTTCACTTGAAGAAAATAGAGGAAACTTTGTGACATATCCAAGAACAAGTGATGCAGAGTTTCCTTAATGGTTTTGATAGCTAGTACACCTTAAACCAAAGGTAGTTTGGAGTGTTGAAATGATTAAAATAGGCTTGAGCAAAGATTTATCTGATTTTGTGTGGGAAGTCAAAGTTTGCTAGATTGAAAGTTGACTTTTGGATATAAGGAGTTTTGGATTGCTTTAAAGGCTTGAACACCTTCTAAACATCATTTGTGGATTGTGAAGATGGTTTTTAGTTAGTTTTAGTGTATGGAAATGGTTCTGGTATGCAAACTACTCAAGACAGATTTTGAAGAGTTTTAGTGTTTTTGCTTCAACCATAAGAAAAATGGAAAGCAAAGGTTTTTGGTGAGTTTTTTCTTGTTTAATGAACTTTCTCTTGTGTGTTTTTCATCTAGAGGGGGTCTTTATTTATAAAGGAAGTGAGAGTCTTGACATATTTGAAAAAAATGTGGATGCCTTTGTCTTTTGGAGGGAGAAATAGGAAATCTTCAATGAATCTTTGATGCAGTAAGTCTTGAGTGTTTTTGATGCATTGTGATGTATAAAACAGGATGTAAGCAAGCCATAGGAAGTGATTGAAGTGTTTCAATAGAGTAAGGGCCCTGCTGCTCCAGATTTTTCTCAAAAAGTTTCTCTTTCCTCTTATATTTTCTTTGAATTAAATAATGCAACTTGGACAAAATCTTGGCTATGCTTTTGGATTTTTATGCATTTCCACTCATCATACACTCTAGATATCAGATCAAAGGCTAATAAAAGTTTGAGAATTAATTGGATATTTGGCATGTTGGTTCATGTCATGTTTGAAGTTGGGCATTTCAAGTGTTTGGACCCCAACTTCCCTCCTTCGAAACTCCTAGCTCACAAATGCTATGGAGGTGTTCTTGTACTTTTTTGGAAAGCCCTCATTATTCTCTACAACTTTCATGTTTTGAGTTTTTTCAAATTCCAAGTGGAACTAGGTCAAAAACCCTCTTGAAATTGGCTATAAACATGACTTAAAAAGTGCCAAAATCACAAAATTTCACTAAGTGTTTTTTCCTTCTTGACTTGTTTTTGATCATAACTCCAAATCCATTCATTTTTTGCACATAGGTCACTTTTGTACTTTTGTAGGACTCCTCAAGACCATTCCAACAAGCCTTGAACCACTCCATTTGGATGTGTGGTTAGGAAGTTATGGTCTGGCCCCTTTCGAAACCCTAATTTCCCGAATTTTCGATTACTCCTCAACTCTTGATCCAATGGTCATAAAACTTCATGAATATATGTGATATAACAATAGGAACATAATTTCCTTCGATTTTTAAGTTGACTTTTCAGTCATACGAACCGATCGATCGAAAAACTCTGAATCGATTATTGGTGTTCTGGGTGCCCTAAGGTCTTGAAACTTCTTGAGTGGACCTCAATAAGTCATATAAGCTTCATGGACCATGATTCCATCATTGGGGTATCATTTAAATCAAAATTCAAACTACAGTTGACTTTTCCTAATCGAAAACCTTAATCGGAAGTCCTGGATTGCACTGCTCTTTTTCTTTGGGTGACAACCTCAAATTGGACTCATACTTGATCCAATATAGTATCTTTGATGGTGTGGGGGCTTGTTTCATGTAGAACGAATCCAAGACATTGACTGATCAAACCATCGAAAACCCGATTACTGACTGTATGGAACCCTAATTCACCTGAATCTCTGACAAAGACAAACTTGAAATAGGTTAAGGTTAGATAAACAATGTTGATGCTCCTAGAATGATGATGAAGATCTAAGGGTAAACATTTAGGGTACAACAGTTGCCCCTATTTAAATATCTTCACCCAATGGCAATGAGAGATGACAATCACCATAGAATCATAGTGAAAGGTATTTAAATATAGCAAACCGAAAATTTTGTCCCTTAGATACAATGGTATGCAAAATGACATATGCTAACATGCAATGAATTCTGAATGATGTTGTATGATGCTTGAGATGCAAGAAAGTGCTGACACACGTGCAAAAATAAAAGAACAGAAAAACAACGAGTAACTACTCACAGGGGACCCGACACACTGGGGAAAGATCCAAGGCATAACAAGCAATAGTTCATACATGACTATAGACGCTACTTCAAGGGGATCTTCCACACAGGTGACACAAACTCCGTTGGGGAAGACAAATCTCTACTGGGGAAATGCAAACCTCAAGCGGAGAGATGCATCAAGGGAGAAGCCAAGCAGAGGGACAAAAGTGAACAGACTCAGACCCCAACTGGGGAAGCAAAACGACCAGAGCCACGGTTCTTATTGGGGGCTAACCAAGTAAAGAACTTCCTATAATGAAGAGTTCAAACGAGATCCTTAGGAAAAGACTAGAAACAAGACCATACGCACCAGGATGCTAGCAACCACTGGATTTATGAGACTCGACTGGGGAAACCAAGGCTACGCTGGGGATACTGGAGAAAACTAGAAATTTTGTCAATAATAAAGGTCTTCAACCGGTGCCAGTAACTACTTGACTTTCTAGAGGTGCTAGTAGCAACTAGACTTTCGAAGAATATGGTGACAACCAAAGAAGTAATCCCAATAACAATTGGATTTAAACGATGCCACTAACCACCGGACATAACTGGGGATTGGCGACGACCAAACCAAAATATACCAATAGCAATTGGATTTAAGCAAATGCCAGTAACCACCGGACTTAGAGAGATTGGTAACAACCAAATCAAAATACCAATAACAATTGGACTTATACAATGCTAGTAACCACTGGACTTACTGGGGGATTGGCGATGACCAAACCAAAATATACCAATAACAATTAGATTTAAGCAAATCCCAATAACCACTGGACTTAGAGAGATTGGTAACAACCAAATAAAGATACCAATAACAATTGGACTTACACAATGCCAGTAACCACTAGATTTACTGGGGGATTGGCGACGACCAAACCAAAATATACCAATAACAATTGGATTAAGCAAATGCCAGTAACTACTGGTCTTCAATGGGGAATCGATAACAACCGAGCCAAACACCAATAACAATTGTATTTAAACAATTCTAGTAACTACTAGACTTCAACGAAGATTGGTAATGACCAAATCAAAGGATACCAATAACAATTGGATTTAAGCAATGCTAATAAATACCAGACATACACATGGAAATCGGTGACGGCCAAGTCAAAGTACCAGTGACAATTGGTTTTAAGTGATGCCTATAACCACTGAACTTGGGAAGACTGGTGACAACCAAATCAAGGTATACCAATAATAATTGAATTTAAGCAATGCTATAACTACTAGACTTACACAGGGAAATCAGTGACGACCGAGACAAAACACCAATAACAATTGAATTTTCAAGCAATGCCGGTAACTACTGGACTTCAGCATGATCAGTGACAACCAAATCAAAGGTACCAATAACAATTGGATCTCAAACAATGTCAGTAACTACTGGACTTGAGCTGGGGAAGTTGGTAACAATCGAACTTCATACCAATAACAATTAGTTCTAAACAATGCCAGTAACCACTGGACTTAGAATGATTGGTGACAACCAAATCAAAAGATACCAATGACAATTGGAATTTTAAACAATTCCAGTAACCATTGGACTTAACAAAGATTGGTAACAACCAAATCAAGCATATCAATAACAATTGGATTTTAAACAATGTTAGTAACTACAAGACTGAAAAAAACAAAGTTGGTGGCGACTGGATATCAAAGATAAGCATTAGTAACAATTAAACATTTTGGTAAACATCAGGTAGTATCAGATATTGCTAGTCACCACTAGCCTCCTAGGGATATAAGCCTCTCTCACAAAAAATCTTGATAAAGTTAGGGTAACAACCGCAAAGCGAGCCTCCAGGACGGAGCAAGAAGATTGGTAACGACCAAAGGATCTAAAGGACGAAAGCCAGACAAATAGAAACCAAAGTTATGCAAACAAATGTGTATGCTAATGATATGATGTGAATGCAAATGCAGACCGAACCACGAGGGAGAAGAAAAAACAAAGCAAGAAACACAAGGAGGAAA
The DNA here is from genome assembly GCA_963859935.3 of Lathyrus sativus. Taxonomy (NCBI): domain Eukaryota; kingdom Viridiplantae; phylum Streptophyta; class Magnoliopsida; order Fabales; family Fabaceae; genus Lathyrus; species Lathyrus sativus. The sequence goes on along the minus strand of OZ012739.1, from coordinate 264,204,079 downwards.
CCCATCACACTGAGTCCTGATGTCACTAATCTGGGTGAAACTTCCTTCCAGGGGGAGAGGAACGACTCTCTGGAGGTAATTACTGCTCTTGCAAACCTGCGGAAGAGGAATCACGGCTTAGTAGAGGGGCCGCCATTGGGCGCAACTTTGGTCAGAGGTGGTAGCAAACTTTTTACTACTCCGAGAGTAGTTTAATACTATCGTGTCACCTTTAGAGTTTTGACCTGCTTTGTTAAATTAGTTTTCTTAAACCAAAATTTTCTTAACCTTTCAAAACACTTTGCTTTTCAAAAATCATTATTAATGAATAAGTGAAATTTTCATAACAAAAACATAGATCATGACAATGATTGGTCCAAAATCTGATTACACTAATAGACGAGAACTTTACAAATGGTAAATCCTCGGGAACAAATACAATTTTGGAAAATGGAAAACAGAAAGGATTATAAAATCCAACAATGATCCGACCCTACTAACTAGTATTCCATATGTTTTTCCGCTTCTGACGACAATGACAGACAATGATCTTCTTCAACACTTCTTATTGAGAGAAGCTTTGACCCTACATTTCCATGGATTGTTCTTTCGGGATTCCAACCTACAGAGGCGCTCTTTTCGCTTGAGTAACCTTTCTAGGTTTCCCATTCAGGCGTAATACTTTCTCACTGCATTCGAGTTAATGGGGTACTTGAGTTGTTCACCATCCATCGTTTCAAGAAATAGAGATCATCCAGAGAAGACATTTTTCACGACGAAAGAGCCATCATAGTTGGGCATCCAATTTTCACGCATATCTTTCTGTGTTGGTAGGATCTTTCTGAGAACAAGCTCTCCTTCCTTATACTCCTTGAGACGAACTTTCTTGTCGAACGCTCTTTTCATCCTTTGTTGGTATATCTGGCTATGAAATATGGCATTCATCCTTTTTTCATCGATAAGACTCAGCGAGTCGAACATCTCTTTTATCCATTTGGCTTCCTCAAGCTCGACTTCCATTAAGATCCTTAAGAAGATATCTTAACCTTGATTGGTAGTATTGCGTCCATCCCGTAAACCAAGGAGAAGGGGGTTGCCCCTGTCGAAGTGCGCACTGATGTTTTGTATCCATGTAAAGTAAATGGTAACATCTCATGCCAATCTTTGTAGGTTACAACCATCTTCTGTACTATTTTCTTGATGTTTTTATTTGCAGCTTCGTCAACGCCATTCATTTTTGGCCTGTACGAAGAAGAATTATGATGTTTGATTTTGAAATTATCACACAATTCTTTCATCGTCTTGTTATTCAAATTTGACCCATTGTCGGTGATGATTTGGTCGGGGATGCCGTACCGACAAATGATCTCTTTCTTGATGAAGCGGGGGACCAATTGTTTGGTTACGTTTGCATATGATGCCACTTCTACCCACTTGGTGAAGTAATCAATTGCAATGAGGATAAAATGATGGTTGTTGGAAGCTTTTGGCTCTATTGCCTCAATCATGTTTATGCCCCACATTGCGAATGGCCATGGTGATGTTATCAAATTAAGAGGATGCGGAGGAACATGCAGTCTATCTCTAAGGTCAATCAAAAATATCCCGCTCTCAAAATCTTTTTCGACATGGCATGACCACTGGCATGAGTACTGAACGTCCCTTCATGCAATTCAGTCATTAGTAAATCTGCTTCTTTTTTCTTTACACATCTGAGAAGAACCGTATCGTTGTTTCTCTTGTACAGAACACCATTGCTGATGAAAAATTTGTATGACAATCGTCGTATGGCTCTTTTGTTGATTCTAGAGACGTCAACCGGATATTCCTGATTTTGAAGAAAATTCTTGATGTCATGAAACCAAGGCTTCTTATTAGACTCTTCTTCTATCATCATGACATATTGTCGCAACTGCGAAAAACCACCGGCGGAAAAACAGAAGAGTCTCCACTTTCGTTATTTATCCCAAAGAGAGGGAGAGGAAACGATCGCAAAAACCTAAAGAAAAAAGGGAAAGACAAGGTCATCGCAACCATGTCTGGATTCGGGAGTCGGTTACGCAAAGGGAAGGTATTAGCACCCCTCACGTCCGTTGTACTCAACGGGATCCATGCTTGTTGGTTTATCTATGGGTAAAAAACAATCTAACTACGGCTTCTAAGGTTAAACGGAAATAACTGACTCGATAGAGCATCGCGCTCTATGCCTACGTATTCCCTTGTGCAATGGGAAAGTGAAGTTCTGATAATCGGTGTCATGGTGAGAAGATGAATCTTTATCTCTGACAAGAATCTGCATATTCTGGGCTTTAGCAACATTGTTCACCGGGGTTCTCTGAACATTATCCTCTCCTCTAGTCACAGCGGTTATGGCTTCCATGAGTTGACCCAACTGATTCTTCGACAATTCAAACTCGGCCCTCGTAACAACCTGATTCTGCTCCGCTGAGTTCATGATCCTTCCAGAAGTTAACTCAGTCCAATGCGAATGCTAGGAAATCAACTGCGGGTTGGACAAAGACGGGTAAGCTCTCTGTTCCAACGGAGGATGGACATGCAAGCATGAGATGCACATGAAATGCAATGCAAAATGCAACAAACACGGGATCACAGCCCCCACAAAGCTCTGAGTACTGTTGCGCTGCTGACTGGATAAGTTTGCTCTAAAGAGAGAAACCAAAATACTGGGTTGGTTGGAAGTCAAGTTTCCTGCAAAAAACCCTCCCACTCACAGGTATGGACCTAAACTGACAAGGTACGACATCCTATGCATTCATCAGCGTCACAGACTTTTGAGAAACGATGATACGTTCACCATTTCTGGTTTGGCATCATCATCTCTTGAAGAGGCCTCACTTAACTGACTCATAAATGATCGGTTCCCAGAGTCGACAATTCTCAAATCCAAAATCCCAACCGATCCTAAGGATCTGAAGGAAAATTATCAAAGAGAATCTCATCCGAGTGTGAATTTCATGGGGAACTGTATCTGCTAAGCAAACAGGCCCCCCACTAGTCTCCACTATAATGCTATGTATGTACTCAAGCTTGGGTTTTGGCTCATCTCTCAAAGGAACAACCACCCAACAGCACAACAACAACAAATAATAATATAGTGCGGAAAATGTAAATACATCAATATACAAAATACAACACACACTATAAACACCCAAAGACAAGAAAACAAGCGCTAGGATTGACTTGCATAGGGAACTGTTGGAGTCCCCAGCAGAGTCGCCAGCTGTCACAACTGCGAAAAACCACCGGCGGAAAAACAGAAGAGTCGCCACTTTCGTTATTTATCCCAAAGAGAGGGAAAGGAAACGATCGCAAAAACCTAAAGAAAAAAGGGAAAGAGAAGGTCATCGCCACCATGTCTGGATTCGGGAGTCGGTTACGCAAGGGGAAGGTATTAGCACCCCTCACGTCTGTTGTACTCATTGGGATCCATGCTTGTTGGTTTGTCTATGGGTGAAAAACAATCTAACTATGGCTTATAAGGTTAAATGGAAAGAACTGACTCGATAGAGCATCGCACTCTATGCCTACGTATTCCCTTGTGCAGCGGAAAAGTCAGACTCGATGTAGTTCGGGAAACTACGGGGGGATTTGCTCGCCAAGACGTCGCGTCTTGTGCCTACGTATTCTCATATGGCATGAGAAATCAGAGCAAAATGTAGTTCAGGCTAACTACAGGTAACCAGGGTGTTCTCGATCACACAGGGGAGAGAGAAAGGATTGACGATACTAGCGTACGCATTCTAGCAGTTAGGTGGATGCTGCTCGACCATTGGAAACTTAGGCGTTACCTGTTTGTGGTAGAACAGACGTAGTATGTCTGGGTTTAAAGGTAAGGGAACCTACGCTTTCTAGAACTATGGTCTGGTCTCAATTGCGCTAGGGCAAGAGAAAGGGATAGATTAGTCGTCAGTGGGAAAGTATCGATCGCACGGAAGCGAGAGAACAAAGAAATTAGTTGTTAGTATGCTCGCTAGGATATCGCATCCTATGCCTACATATTCTCGTCTGGTACGAGAAATCAGAGCAGTTGTAGTTCGGCCAACTACAGAAAGAAAATTCTTGGTTGCACAGGGGCAAGAGAAGGGAGCTCCATCGCCAGAACGTGAGAGAAAGAGGGAAGTCTCAATCGCCAGAACGCGAGAGAAAAGAGTTTCGATCGCACAGGTGCGAGAACAGAGAGGAAGCAGGCCGAACACGTAAGTACCTAAGGCATAGGAGAGAATGTGTCGCATATCGTCCTAAGGACGTATACTAAACATTCTAAGCAATTGAGAGGTAGCCCCTCAATCACCATTTCCTATGTATCTAACGCTACAACTCACAGCATTCGACGGTTGCATAAAGACTTGAATTAGAAAGATGTTATCAAATGAAGCGGTTTTTGTTGGCTCTTGACATTATGCGCAAGCTCCATTCCAATCTTCTCCTTTTTCGATCCTTGATGATGATGTTTCAAATCAGAACCAATGTAACGCTAAACCGTCATGGTTCGACTTATAAGAGAAGTCAAACTCTAAGAGGCATCGTATTAATATCCGTGTCAAAGATAAGGTAGAGAAATGATATTGAGAATCATTCTCCAATTGAATCATGTCACACGGACCAAACAGAATAAAGCCAAAATAAAATCAGATGGAAGAAGAAGATGAGAGAAAAAGATGGTCTCAGATCCTACATTATCCATCAATAAGTCGATTAATAACGCATTACGGAAGTCTCATCATCGACCTACAAAACAAAAGTGATGAGAAAAATCCAATGACAAATGGAAATAATATTCTACTTCTAAAAAGAAAATAAAACTCCTAATAGAGAATATTAAAACTCCTAAAGAAATTACATGGAAAATAGAAAAAGAAAAGAATATATAACTCTACTTAAAATATGCATAATATTCTAAGAAAATAAACCATAATTCCTAAAAGAAAAATAGAAAGATAGTATTTACATAATAATACAAAACCATAAAACCATAATACAAACAGGGGAGGGTGCAGCAGACCAGGGGTGTACAGCCTGAAAAATATAGTTGGGCCCTAAGCCCGTATTCACAACAAAAAAAACACAGCAAGGAAAGGGGGTACAGTGGTGAATAGGTAGGTATGGACTGAAAAAGGGGTTGGGCTTTACGGCCCACATTCACAACAGACAGCTCCACGAAGAGCTTCGTCTTCCTCTTCATCTCATTCTGGCCAAAAACCCTAGAGACTCTTCCTCCATCTCTGCCGCCAAAGAAACCTCTTTTGTCTCCCTCACCGCCCATCTTCTTTCTCTGCTTCTCCCACAACTTCACAATAACCTTGTTCTTCTCAGCTCAAACTTTAACGCTAATCTTCTTCTTTCAAGTTAAACCAAATACCTGTTAAAGATCCACAAATTTGAAGGAATTAGTTTGGAAACCTGGAGATTGTGAAGCGGATCACTGTTCGTTCGCTGCTTCCGATTTGGAGTTGTTTGAAGATATATATCACGTGAAATTCGTGACGGATATGGATGAAGATTGTGATGTTAATGAAGTTTCTGGAGGTGAAGAAGTTTTGCATGGATCTTCTAGAGGTACGTTTGAGCGTGATAAAGAACACAATGGTGATCTTGAACGCGTTGGCGAAGATCTGGGAAGCAATCTGGAAAAATGCAAGATCCAGTGGATGAACACGTTGAAGTTCTTGAGGACTTGTTGTAGTCGGAATTCGGATCGTGTGTTTGAAGTTTCTTCGCGGTTTCTGGAAGAAGATGTTGAAACAGATGAAGATTGACGCAGTTCTTGAACGGTTGATGAATGTGAAGAACTTCATCTGAGGTTGTTACGGCTCTGGCGAATGATGAATCTCGGAAGAAGCAGATGAATTCCGATGATGAAATCCGATGAATGTTCTTGATGAACCTGGAAAAACGGATGAAGATCAAGGTGATTTCTGGAAAATGCTCATGAACATGGATGACGTTTATGATGAACGGTTATGAAAGCTTGATACAGAAGATGAATATTCCGGTGGAGGTTGAATGGATTCTGGAGATGTTTTGCTGAACAGATGCGCACGGATGAGAAACCTGGAGAACTGATGAGAGTTGTTACGAGTTTTCCGGTGATGGTTGCCTTTTTCGGCGAGATTCCGGCGAGTTTTGATGACTTTGATTTCGCAGGCGAAGGTATTCGGCGGTTTGCATGTGGTGTCTGAGAGTGCGCCACCTAGCAGGCGACGTGGCAACGTCTGGTGAGGAGGGGCGATGAGGTGTCGAAGGGTGGCATCTTGCAGAGGAAAACGTGGCCTCCCTGCATGTAGGAGGAAGAAACGTGGCAAGAGAGTGGGGTAGTTGGAAACATGGCGGAAGAGAGAGAGAGAGAGAATACTACATGCAGCTTTTATAGCTGACATGTGGCAAGGACTGGATCCGTGGGCCCCCAAAAACGGATACTTGGTCCACCAAATTGACTGAAATGGACTAAAATACTGACTCAATTAACTGAATAAAATTGAATTAACTAATGAATAGAGCTAATAAACTGAGTATTAAAGCTAAACTAACATTAAAACAAAGAATCGATTAAAACGATTAGTTAAACTTAATCAGCTAGTAGCAGTTAATCCTAATTAAACGGTAACAAAGGTGATATTTCAATTAAACTCTAATCCAAAAGAAATAATTCTAAAACTAATAAGGCCTAATATTAAAATCAATCTAAACTAGATTAATAAAATCTAATCTAAAAATCTAACCACATTCCATCTATATTAACAAATTCTAATAAACTCTAAAAGAATTTTTAAAAGTCTAATAATATCTAAAAACAAATAATATTCTACAAAGCTATAAAATCTATTAAAATCTCTAATAGAAATTAAATCTAAAAACCTTATAAAATCTAAAAGAATACTCTAATAAGCTCTAAAAAATAAAAAAACTATTAAAACCTATTAAATTCTAATAATGTTCTAGATAACTAACATATTCTCAAAAATAGCAAATCAAATTAAAAATCTACATGAAGTTTAATTTTTATTCAAAAAGTGAGAAATAAATTCTAGAAAAATTAAATCGGCGAAATAGCCAAAAACACTTGCTTATCCGAACTGGTCTAAATCGCCTGAAACGCGAGAAGAGCTGTAATCCCGATAAAACTCAATCCGGCTGAAAACGCAATGTATGCGGTATGCAGGTGCAAATGCAAACTGAAATGAAACATAAGCCACATTGTGGAAAAGGTTGGGCAAATTTTGGGGTGCAACATATATGCTGGTACAATCCTTCTTTCAATGCGAATAAGGGGTGCCTCGTTGACTAACTGGACCTTCCACATCGATGCTAGCATAGTTAAATCATTGGAAATATGATTTTCTGCTCTCAACACATGTTTGAAGGTAATTTTGTTGAAGTATTCAATCATCTCTAGAATGTGATCTTTGTAGGGGATCAATTTTTCATCTTGAGTCTCCCATTCTCCTTTGAGTTGGTAGATCACTAAGGCTGAATCACTGGTTACTTCCAAGATTTTGATACAGAGATCAATAAAAGCTTCTAATCCCAGGATGCAGGCTTCATACTCAGCTATGTTGTTGGCACAGGAGAAACAAAGTCTGGCAGTGATGGCAGTATACCCTCTAGTTGAATTTTTCAAGACAGCTCTGATACAGTGTCTGTTCTTGTTAGACCCTCCATCAAACATCATTGAATGTACATTAAATATTCATCTAGGAACTCAAAATTGAGCTGTTGATAATCATCCACAGGATGTTCAGTAAGGTGTTCTGACAAGACAATGCCTTTGACGGATGTTTGAGCGACATACTGAATATCATACTCTGACAAGAGCATGTGCCATCTGGCTAATCTTCTAGTTTGAGCTGGCTTTTCGAAGATGTATTTTATTGGGTCCATCTTGGAGATTAATAGAGTAGTATGGAAAATCATATACTATCTTAGTCTTTTGGCCGCTCGGGCTAGGGCGCAGCAGACTTTCAGCAGAGGTGAGTAACGACTCTCGTAATCTATGAACTTCTTGCTCAGGTAGTAGATTGCGTGCTCTTTCTTTCCTGACTCGTCAGTTTGGCCCAGGACACAACCCATTGAATCTTCTAATACTGTCATGTACATGAGTAACAACTTTCCCAACACTGGAGGAATTAACGTTGGAGGCTCTTGAAGATACTTCTTGATCTTCTCGAATCTGACTAGTAGTTCTCATTCCATACCACCGTTTGATCTTTTTGTAACAACTTAAAGATCGGCGTGCAGGTAGGCGTTAGATTAGAGATGAATCTGGAGATGTAGTTTAGACATCCAAGGAAGCCTCTGACCTATTTTTATGTTTGAAGAGCGGGCGTTTCTTGAATTGCTCTAACTTTGTTGAGATTTACTTCAACTCCTCGTTGACTAACAATGAATCCGAGTAACTTTCCAAAACAGACTCCAAACGTGCACTTAGCCGGATTTAGCCTCA